>JAUZSZ010000065.1:5128528-5143996 GCA_034780575.1 Labeobarbus marequensis | reverse complement strand
TATTTTGTAAATTTCCCACAGTAAATATATCAAAACTTAATTTTTTATTAGTACTATGCATTGCTAAGGACTTCGTTTGGACAACTTTAAAGGCGATTTTCTCAATATTTTGATTTTTTTTTTTGCACCGTCTGATTCCAGATTTTCAAATAGTCGTATCTTAGCCAAATATTGTCCTATCCTAACAAACTATACATCAATCGAAAGCTTATTTATTCAGCTTTGTATAAATCTGTATTGTAAAAAATGGATCCTTATGACAGGTTTTGTGGTCCAGTGTCACAAATGTGAATCTCATGTTCCACCACATCCCAAAAGTGCTCTGTCGGATTGAGATCTGGCAACTGTGGAGGTCATTTAATTATAGAACTCATTCAAGAAACCAGTTTGAGATGATTTGAGCTTTCTGACATGGGGTGTTATCCTCCTGGAAGGAGCTATCACAAGTTGGGCACACTTTTAAAGAATGTTCAACTGGTTTAAGGGGTTAAACCACCACCTGCAGCCTCAACCATGGATCCATGCTTTCATATTGTTTACACCAAATTCTGACCCTACCATCTTGCCTTTCTATGAGCTCAGTCTGGCCATTCTCCTCTGGCATCAACAAGGCATTTTTGCCGCTTATTGGATATTTTATATTTATTGGACCATTCTCTGTAAACCCTAGAGATGTTTCTGTGTGAAAATCCCAGTAGATTAGCAGTTCTAAATGTCTAAATGCATCAAGTTTCTGCTAAGAGACTGGCTGATTAGATATTTGTGATAGTTGGGCAGTTACCTAATAAAGTGGCCCACAAACACACACCCATAACCTACTTATAAAAGATTTACTGTATGTACCTACACTGAGAAATACTCCTGGAATAAAAAGTGTGGCATAGTTACTTAAAAAGTGGTTCTTTTTAAACTATTATTAGACACATTTAAATGCAATCCACATTATTTAAGGAAATGGGTAGGCCTGTTTGAAAAGGTGGTTCTCATCATTGTCAGTAGGGCAACATGCTGTGTTCTCTGTGACCTAAATTGCTTATGCCAGCACTAGTTTGAATCATCAGGCTCAAGGGAGGTAACAACCTGCTTAGTGAAAAGCCCATCTCAGCGCCACTGTTACTTCACTTCTCTTAACTTATATAAAGACATATTCAACAATGAAATAAATTAAACAATGCAACCACTGTATTTGAAAAGCTATAGCAATAGCAGTGGAATGCAGTGCTCACTGGAAATGCATTATTAGCAACAAGATTCCATTGTCTTGGAATTAGAGTTTCCTGAATCAGACAATCCTGCTATGTACATATTTAAAATTTCAATCTATAATTGAGTATTTTCATTCTACTCTGAAACTGTTTGAAAATTTGTTGAATGCATGGTTTCGATGTTTGACTTACCAGGTCTGGTTTCCTTTTATGCAGCACACAGTCACTCTCCTTTGGCTCTCTCTCACTTCCTCTATTATTTGTCAGCAGCAATGAGAGAACTGCTGCCCTGTCCTTCAAACACAGATTATAAAGTGGGAGGGAGAGGAGGGGAGAGGAGAGGAGAGGAGGGGAGGACGACATGCCTTGCTTGCAAGGTAATTCCCTGCAAGATTCCTGACATTCCGTGCAGTTAAGAAGTACGTTAAAAATAAATCAATTATAATTTCATTTAGACCTATATTCGGTTTTGCACCTTTTTGTAATCTTCCTCATAATAACACTTCAAACGTCCTGTGGCTTCATTGTGAAAACCACCACTAGGTGGAGCCATTGATCAAACACACGTGATTGGACCCCGTATACTGAAGCACGTGGTGAGATTTGGTTACCCATAGTCTTTGCCCATGGTGAAAATCCCAAGAAATTCAAAGCTCATTGTTGGGAATTGCAAAATTATTATGCATTCAGTTATGTAATCATAGAATATTCACTGTTCGTGAAACACTGTTGAGCACATCTCCAACTAGAGTGAAGACGTTTGCCAAGTCTGCATTGATCCAACCCTAAAAGCAACTCTGGTCATTAGCCTAGAGTTACTGAGACGAAATCCAGAATTTCACAGCATTATTAATTAATACTAGAGGGTCATTCAAAGTCAAATGAAGCATCTATGACTTTCAGGTTCTATCAAAACTCTTGAAAAAGATCTAACACTGTACTATGTGAGTTAATATAGCATGTAGCCTACTGCTTGTTGTGATGATACCTGCAATTTAGGTAAATAAGCTTTTTTTAATGAATAATAATAATAATACAGCAGTTTTTTGAAAAATACATGAGTAAATAATAATAATAATAAAGCAGTCAATGAACACATTGTTAATGGTTTGACTTTATTAATAAGAGCATCATGGTCATGGCCATTGTAATCAATTCCTCATTGCTGACAGATATGCTAGTGCTTGTTGAAGTATTAGCAATAATTTGATAAGTAGAAATCCTGCAAACAATACAGGTATGCTCTTAGTGTGTGCTTTGGACTTTACCTTTTTTATTATTAATATCCTCTCCATGTGCAAGGCTGTGTTTATACATTCGTTTTTTCAGTGTTTCCAAGGACAGCTTATTTTAACTCAATCCCTGCACTGTTTCGTAAAGTAGGTGACACATTGTGCTTGTACTGACCTACACTTATATTTTTATGCTTGTTTGCTCTTCTAAGTGTATACCACCGTTGTGACTACATGGGACGGTGGACTGTTGCACTACTTTGTATTGTGTGTTATATATTTTATCTATTAACAATAAGTTGTATTAAACTGAAACAAGCTTAATCCAATAACTTTTTAAACATTCTAACAGTCTAGGAAGGAAGGAATGTAGAGGCCTACAAATGGATGGATGGATGTCCCAACAAATCAAGGACAATGGTTTTATAAACACTAAATGATGTGGTAATGAAAATCTAAGAATGCAAAAACATTTCTGTGAGGGTTAGGTTTAAGGGCAGGGGATAGAACATATCATCAGCTCAGTATAAAAACAATAGAAGTCAATGGAAACTCCCCACCGTGATAGAAAAATGAATGTATGCAGGAGAATAAAAAGGGATACATTGAGTTGCTGCTTAACAGATCTACTTTCAGTTGGCTGCAGTAGACATGAGGCTGACATAAGAAACCTCTAAGGCAAAGATAAGTGAAGTCATAAGCACTGTGCTTCTACCAGGCAAAAAAAGAACAGGAGATTAAAAGAAGTCATTAGCCAGGACAGTGGATTAAAGCACAGTGTCAAACAGTGAGGGATTACAATTCACCAGCCTACATTCACTCATTGATCTTTTACCATCCCTTTTTATTAGGTCTAGTATTATTTAATTTTTTTCATTTTCTTTAAACTTTTCCCCCTGAGGACCATTTGTTTTGTTTTGTTTTTTTTTATCAGCTCTACCTTTCTAATCTCTATTTAGAACTTCAGTAAATGCAGTTCACATCTCAGCCCCTTTTTCCGTAAGCTACTTGTATGTTGTCGACGCATGGATTTACAAAACTACACCAGCATGGGCTTTTTCACATTAATGTGGAGTCGCAAAAACTGCTTCGCAATGTTAAAAGCAGGTTGCAGACGCTAACCTTTTCATGTATAGTACATTATTCCCATGGTCAAAAGGAGGACACGCTGATCTTTTAGTTTGTTATGGACATGATATGCCAGAGATTTCAATAATAGGACATTGAGATAGATATAGGACACTGATGTTCCATGCCTATCAGTATTTTCTACTAGGTATGTACTACATATATATATTTAGGGTCAGTCCGTATCAAGTGAGTCGACTTGGATATGACATGACCGATGTATATTATTTTCAATTCAATCCCCGACAACATTCTACACATTCATGAACAAATTGTTTTTCAGTCTTACACAGAGACACAAATCAGTCTCTTCAACTTTTCTATCCTGTTTCTGGTCAAATTCCCCTCTCTTCCTCGATGTCTCGGTCTCCCAGTCTCCCATCTGCACCCAGATGTCAATCTGCCTTTACTTTTCAAAAGCCACTTCAATCATTCTTTATTGGTTCTTTTAACCCGTGTCAATGCCATGCCCCCCATGACAGCTCTCTTCCCCGTGAATGATTAACACCGGGAAGTAAAGAGCATCTTGGTAAGTGGGTGGCCTGTCTCTCTCATCCTCCCTGGCCTCTCCGTTCTCTCTCTCCTCCACTTGTTCCTGGCTTGTTTCCTCTACGTCATCGTCTTCTAGCCCCTCATTCTCTAATACACCCCTCCTCTCCTCATCTGGCTCTCTAAACCCAAGACCAAGGAAACCCCCAACACCCTCTTCCACACGGCCGCCCATTCCACCTCCGAGGCTTCTCGAGTGAAACAGGCAGGGATGGTGGCTTCTTGCGGTATGCAACCGGCCAAGAGAGAAACCGCTGCGACTAAGAGAAAGCCTACCACCAGGTCTAATGGGGAATGAGTTTGTCTCCGCAGTCATGTTCCCTCTAAACCAGGAAGGGAGCGAAGAGCTGCTTGTTGAGCGCCGGCACCTGGGGCAGCTCTGAAGGAAGTAGCTAGAATTGCGTCGCATACGTGCAGCCATTGCAACTGATAACGGTGTATTTGTATTCATATCCAAATCCATAAGCAAGGCCTCGGAGTAGCTAGGCACCATCTGCTGGTTACAGCGAATGTGCCATTCAAGTTCGGTCATATCCACTGTGTTGACCCGCGATATGACGCGCAGAGTGGGACCCCCAGTGCCATGCTCAAAGCCTGTACAGTAATTTCCCGTCTCCGTATTATCATTGTCATTTGCATCCTCGTTTTCTCCAAACAATTTCTCGACATGGTAGTGGACGTATGCAGTACGGTACTCAGCAATCACACGAAGAGGCCACGATAGCAGGAAAGCCGAGGCCAGCCAATACACCCAGCGTCTGGTGTACCAGGGCGGTCGCGATGGGTCGGGGAAGGCCAGCATGTGTTCCCGGAAGTCAACGTTTTTAAGGAGCATGCCCTCCCGCGCTTCCATATAGTCGTCCAGGCCCTCATTGTTCCCAAAGAAGCGTGCTCGCTGCGTGAGGTAGGCGGTCTCGGCACGGGCGCTGGCGAAGCTGAAGCACTTGGTGAAGCGCAAGCGAATGACAGGATGTTCCAACAGGCCCTGCAGCTCTTTCGAAACGTCTTTGACACCGAGACGTGAATAATCAAACTCGGAGCTCGCTGCATGTGTGTTGACCCGTTCATGGTACACCTGTGTAGTCGTATAGGCGTCTCCGTTTCGGTAGCGCGTCACTTGTCTGGTACGGCGTACGTAATGGTAACTGATGGCCTTCCACCAGATGCAGGGTGTGGCTTGTTGCAACCGCTGTATCCTGTCATACACCTCACTGATTCCCACCTTAGCAAGGTTAGCTGTTTTAGAGTAGCAGTGCCAGCACTCCACCAAGTAGACAACATACAGCATAGCCAGGAAGGCTACAGGTATATAGACGTAGCCGTTGGAGCACGGGCTGTCGTGGTAGAGTCGGGCATTGCCTTTGTAGAAGTAGGCCTGGTCATCAAAAGTAATTACGGTGATGCGGTATAGGGAGCACCAGCCTAGCGTGCCAAAGCAGCCGTACATGAGCAAGGTGAGCAGTAGGCACTTCCAGTGGGACTCTCTGCACAGTGAACCACTCAGAGACTGCTTGAGGGGACGCTGCTATAGGTGGGAAGAGGGAGAACAGATGTAGATGGAAATATAGGAAGACAGAGGGTTGTGCAGATGGATTAGAAATTGAATGGGGCAGGATTTAATAACAGAAGAGTTGGGGGGTATTGGACAGAATGGGAGTGAGTAGATGCCAGAGCCAAAAGAAAGCAGAGGGGAGCATGGTTGGGGGTGAACAGGAGGGAAAGAAAGAAAGAAAATGTTCAAATTAGTTCTGGCAGAAATGCATACAGCAGACAGCATTGTACAATAACAAAAAGAAATTATAAAAATATATATGTACCTATTAAACTTGTGAAAGCAGAACGCCTATAATGTATTACTTTTACATTTGTAATGAATAGGGCACCAATTATGCAAAATTCACTTTTACATGTTGTTTGAACGTGTGTTGGTAGTGTGTGTACACAACCACTCTATAATGATAAAAATCCACCTGCTCCTTTTTTAATCCCCATAAATCATAAGCAGTGTCTCAGACCAAGTCGTTAGCAGAATCCGTAAAATGTGACGTCACATTTTACAAGCCCCATCTACGACTGTTGACGAACACTGCCGTATTAGCAGAGATCCCACCTGAGTGAGCCGCACACAATTTGCCATGTTTATCTTCATACTAGAGCATTTAAAAGCATAATTTAAGTAAGAAATGTCTTCTTATTACAGCTATAGAAGTTATTCAGTCCAGAGTACTGAGTGATTTTCTGCCTATATTTTATTGTTTGGGTCATATTAACAGTGTAGACAAGGTACTGTATATTATGCTGCTGTCGCTTAATACACAGATATAATATAAACGTGTGATTTCTTCCCCAGCTGTTTACCTTCACAGACATAACCGACTGTGTTTTTGTAACTTATGTGTGTTTTTAACATGAACTTGCGTGTATTTGACAGTTTAAGTTTAGTAGTTTTTAGTTTAGTACTCACATGCCACGTGACAGCCGCTTTCTGTGCGCGTTTTGGATGTGTGCGCTCAGAAAACCGTATATCAGAAATTTAAACTGATATGGATTTAAAACGAATGATTTCAGCATGATAGACATGATAATCCAAACCAAACAGATGTTTTTTTTTTGCCAGAGTATCTAAAGTATGAGCTGTAAAAGCACCGCCCTATTCTGGAAAAGGGGGAAGGGAGGAGCAGCTCATTTGCACTTAAAGAGACATGCACGAAAACTGTGTGTTTCTGTTCCTACTAAAAATGGGCATTTTCAAAATGATATAATAAATAATTTTTGGAGTATTTTGAGCTGAAACTTCACAGACACATTCTGGGGACGCCTGAGACTTACATTACATCTTGTAAAAAGGGGCATAATAGGTGCCCTTTAACACTTATTTTCCATAATATTTTTCTACAAACCCCCTAGGACTCCTTTGCAGCCTCCTGGGAGTCCCTGAACTCTGTGTTGAACCCATGTTTTAGATGATTCAGGGATCTAGTATATTTCATTTATATTACAACATGCACAGCTGAGTGAAGCACAGCTTGCCATATCCACTCTGACATGCAGCAGAGAGAACTCGGTAATAGATCATTCTCCTGAGGGCTGAATAAATTTCCTGGCTGCTCGTAACCCAAACCATGTCTCCTTTTAAAACGCTCTGTATGACTGTGGAGGGGAAGTCTAGATGCTTTTAGACATCATTGAGTGCATCATCTCAACTAAATGCATATGGATCTCTACTGCCTAGTCTGACCCCAGTGGCGGCTTTTGGTATTGTGGCCATATGGGCAAAGATGAACTGGTTCCAAATAGCAGGAGGGAGAAAAAAACAAACCATACAGTTTCTCTGAAAGGTATGGCACAAAAAGATTAGGTTTTCTATGGCTGGTCTGCAATATTTAATTTTTTTTCATCCTTTCTTTGTCCTTTTTCCCTGCTGTCTCTTCTTTAGCAACATGACATACACACTCTCTAATACACACACAGATACTTACACACATAAATCATCTAATAGTACGAGCAATGCCCTTGCTGTGAGAAACTGCAGCACTAAAAGCAGGCTGCAGCCCAAGCGTGGCATGGAGGCTGCGCTCCTCTTGGCAGGAGTTTAATTGTTCCTTTTACAAGGACAAGAGAGCAAACTGGGATGGGAGAGATAGAATCCATTAGGGCCTGCAATGAGCTTTACCATGTGCACAAGCTGATATCTACGCATGTTTTTAATACTGTCGACTTGAGCCATGAAATATGATGATACAGCATATTATATAAAAATAATATTCCCATTTATACACACATTTAGGTTTGTATGTCTGTAAATTTTGGATTACAATGTATCATTACTCCTTCAAATTTCAATAAAATATGCAACCTTATCACAAATGAATTATTTATTCACTAGATGCTTTCACTGCACAGGATCTCAGAGACGTGCAGTTGTGGGAGGGTGAGAAGCTAGTGTTGGTACCACAAGAAAATGTGTCCTAAGAGATGTGAATGATATTCAGTGAGATTCAATACTGGAGGTTTGATTAGGACACTTGCATAGAACAAAATGGCAGTGATGTATAAATAGTGGATAAAGTTTGCTATTTCAGAGCCACTCTATTAGGTTAAATTATTTAGATGCCCTGAGAATGTCTGCAGTCATATGATCATGTAAATTTGAATGCTTTTTACATGAGAGGCATTTCTGGATAGGTAAAATAATAAAATCAAGCCCAAGTGCGTATGAGTCAATACATTATTTGCCCTCTTGGGAAAGGGGATAAGACAGTAAAAGCAAGTGGCTGTTTGTTTTCGCTCAGTTTACTTGCTGGTTGTGCATAAACCTAAGTTGGGAAGTGAGAAACAATCCTGTTCATATTCAGGTAAAAATCGTACATTTTTGTGTGATCAGCTCACACCCCACACTCTCAGAAAAAAAGGTACAAAATCTGTCACTGGGATGATACCTTCTCAGTAAGTACAGTTTTAGTCTTTTTAGTGTTTTTTTACTCCTAAAGGGAGCATGTTAGTTCCTTAAACGTACATATTAGTAGCTTTTGAAAGGGTTGCCTCTTATGTGCAATTGACCCTTCAGAATTTGCCTTTTTTGTCTGACAAACAAAACAGACAAGAGAGTAGATTAATAATGGTGGATTTGAACTTGAAAAATGGATACTGACATCTTTCTGCAGTTGAAACAAGATACCTTCTAATGCTCATTCATGTTTATTTCATGCTATAAATAGTAAAGAGGAAGAGATGAACGGTTCACGTGCCGCTTGAACTGAGTCGTTATATGTCAGAACGCATTAAAGAGTCACAAAACAGTATTTATTGTTTGAATTTCTTAAAATAATATGACAAAATTTGAAAGCTGAGACTTTGTCTCATACCTAAAGTAACCTGCTCTGTCTTGTTTGTCAGCACGTTCTCAGTTTACTCTTTGCTCCGTAATGTATTTTTCACTCCGTGAAAACATTATGTGTGGTGTGACAGTGTCATGGTTTGTCGGACATAGTAACAAGGGTGGAGGGGAAATCTCTTTGCGAAAGGTCAATTTCCAAAAGAAAAAAACACAATCATTTTTACCGATTAACAACCTGCAGCTTATTACAACTACTGTGAGACTTAAATGAGTGTATAGCTACTGAATGATTGTTGAAATTATAAATAAATGAAACATGCTATCATATTTTATTGTTTGTTCATTAGCTTATTGTTGTTAAATATGTTACGGCCAATTATTAGATTTTATTTAAGCCAGCTCTAAAATATTGTAAAGAATTAAAGTTTGTGTAAACAATTTTTGCATGAATTGTTTTATATATTTTTATTGACATTATCTCATCATTTGGCAGTGGAAACTGACACAGTGACAGAATCATTAATGAACTAGAATCATTAAAAGGAAATTATTTACGATTCCCATCTCTGCTAGAGGCTTTCCTTTCATTTCTATTTGTGAGTGCAATATTTTAAGATGAAGGACACTGGGCTCATAAAATATTCAGTCTGAACAAATGATATTGAGAGTGAAATGCATCAGTGGTTGGGCTACAGAGCACATTAATCAGTGCATAGCTAGTACACAAGAGAGACTAGTTATGTGTTAGAGGCGTGTGGATATAATAACCAGGGTAAATAGCAGAGGAGAAAGGCATACTCATAAATTAAAACAGGAAGGTCTGAGTGCCCTCTTAAAGTCTTAATTGCCTTGTCAGCATATACATCTATTTCTATTTGACCAGGCGAGTGCTCACTGAGATGCGTTTATCCACAAAGCAACATGAACGAAGCATAAAGACTCACTGCCCTGTACAAAACAGAGAACAGCTGAACAACAGACATTGCAAACTGAGAGCTGTCACTAAACAGAAATAGCTGCAGCTAGAAGTATCGATACGTTTGTAAGTGACAATGTAGCACAAACATTATGAAAACTCAATAGTGATTACAAAAACTTCCCATCCCCCACTGTCTCTCAGCCTATCGATCGGTCTGTAACTGTATATGGGGGGTAAACTCAGCAACTGAGGGTGTGAGTGAGAGAAAAAATAGAGAGAAGGCTTGTACTGTCACATAGAATGCATTTAAAGTAATGCAAGGCACCGTGTGTGCTGTTAGAAAAGTGTGTGTGTTAATTATTGGATTTTCTTTAATGAACTTCACACTGGATGAATAACCGTCCAGAAAATAATGAACGCCCCCACTGAGACCTGACCTCCAGTTACCTAAGATAAATGTTGTGAGCCAGATGGGAAAAGTCAAGGTGAGAAAATCTGAGCGCAAAGAAAGCCTAGTTTTCAATGCACATATTTAAGGTGATGAAGTTTTTGTATTTTAAAATATTTTTTTGTATCTAACTTCATATTAGCAAGCCATTTGCAGATTGCTTTCTCTGAAAGTGTAATTTTTTTTATAACAAACAGAAGGCAAAAGCTATAGGAACATATTTAGCCAATCCTCTCTGTATTTTCTATCACAGGTCTGGCAAAACAGAGAAACAGGGAAATAATGGGGGGTGCATTTTCATCTACTAGCTTTCATCATTCCTTTGGTGACATATAGCATATGGTTACAGGCCCCTCCCCTTAATAACAGGCAATTCCAATCCAGATTAAACAAAGTCAAATGTTTTAAGCAAATACTGGTAAGTCTCAAAAAATATCCTAACACCTTTTTTAATACACTAAGCAATGCAGTGTTAATGCACAACATGATTTCACATAAGGGAGTATTTCAAAATAATATTTTCTTAATGTGATTAACTCTCTGCTGTACCAATTTTCTTTACTTTGCAACTGCATTTTTGATGGCAATAAAATAGATAAATATGAAGGTGACTTTGAATAAAAAAAAAAGCATAAGTAGTAAGAGTCATATAAATTAATTGCATGTAATGATTAATTGCTTGAATGAGTTTGCTAACTAGAAGCATCATTGGTTATTGATAGTAGATACAGCTCATCTGTGTTTAGGTTTTGGTTTTGTATGTGTATAGGCCTATATGGCCATCCTTAATATTTACCATTTAATTACAATTTAAGTGAAAATAAAGGAATTTAGGTTCCAATTTTATTAGATTGTCACATGGTGTGATAATTTGTAGTGTAAAAACATTTTTATTTAAATAGGCTATATTTTATTCAGACATCTGTAAAAATGAATAGCAATCACTCACTTGCACTATAAATAAAACCTTTTGATGAATTTCCTTTCATTCTTGCACATTGTTGCCTACAGGCACAAGACCTAAAAATGATGTATTATTTCTGATTTTTTCTTTGTATTAACGGTTTCATTATGCATGCAACAGACCTGTGTAGCAAAATATCTATAAAATATAAAACGTAGGCTATAATATGCATAAAAAAGCAAATGTCTACGATATATTCTTTTCATGGCATTTCACCTTCTACATATTCATAAGACAAATGCAATACATCAAGAAGAAACTCATGGTTTTATTTACCAACATTTTCACGCCTTACCTCCTCCCTTCCGCCCCCATTCAATGTGGGCGCTTCTCCCGTCACCGTCACCCCTTGCATTTTTCACTAACATGTATTATCACGGCACACACCGTCCAGGATGAAAAATAGCGCTGCGGTCCACCGTCAGGACCTCTCCGTAACCTATTTCACCCCATCAGCGGCGAGTGCCACCACGTTTCTATGGTGGCGACGTTCACTACAAAAGAGCATCCCCAAAAGACGCGTCCGTTCTCCTTCGTGTCTTACAGAGGTTATCACATCACCTAATCCCAGTAGCGATTCTTCTGGATTCTAGTCCGGCCAAGGATCAAGAATAACGGGCAACTGTTGCGCTTGATTTCCCCTCAGCCTGTGTGACAAAAGCATCGCAAGCTCGAGGCAGAGCGATGGCTGGATAACAGCGGGCGCATCATATTCGCGCCTCGCGCTGCACAGCCGTTTTTGTCGAAGGCTGCCGATCACGGTGTGTCGTAATCAGTGGCGGCGACATTAATCCTTCATTATATTCTCTACGTTTTAATTTAAGGACAGCTCGAAATGATGAAATGACGGAAGACTCTCCTTCCCGAGCATCTCGTATTTTCCACCTCAACCTCCTTTCACCTGAACGGTCTCCTTGCGGACTTCACTCTGACGTCATCCTTAAACGCGCCTTCAAATCCTAATAATTAGCCAGTTCACACCAGCCCTCTGACCGCGTGTGCACATACAGAGATTACGGTTTTAGAAATCGTTTTTATATAGCATAGCTGCAGTATTAAGGTAAAGACAAATGTGCAACCCTTGTGAAAAGAAAGTCTTAATTGTAGCCTAATGAGTGCACTTGTAGTGTACACTGTTAGACTTTTTATTGTAATTTTGCGGTAACTCACTGGCAGGACTATTGCCAGTAAGTTACTGTAACTGTCCCTTTACATAGCTTGTCGCAATTTCGTTTTACAGTATAATGCCCTTACTGCAATTTAATTTTACAGTAAAATACCCTTACTGCAACTTAATTTTACAGTACTATATCTTTACTGTAACTTAGTTTTATAGTATAATAATATTACAGTAAATTTACTGTAATTTATATTGCACTATTTATTTTACAAAACATATATTTATTTTTACATAATATTTTACATGAATGCCATTGAATTTATTCCAAATAAGTGACTTGAGTCCATGTGCAACAGTATAATTTTATTCACTGTCACTTTTAAATACATCCATTACTTATATATTGTGCTTTATTCTGCAACTTTACAAATAAAAAATAAAAAACAGAGAACTGAATTCATAACAACAAATCAAAGAAGAGATCATGGCAACAAAAAGAAATAAGGCAACAATTAGCATCCCAGTTGGTCTTGGCTGGCCTCCATGATCACTGACGGCTGATCTGAAACAAAACAAAGGGAAAATTTGTGTGAGAAATGGTCATGAGTTTATCTCATCTAAATTTGTTCATGGACAGAAGAGGTAACAACTTGTGCAACAGCAGTTATTCCGTGTATTGTACTGTTTAAACACTGCATATTTTTTTGCACATCCTTGTCAGGGAACTCCATCAATTGCCTGAATGTACAATCATGTTAAAGGTACACTGAGTAACTTTATGGCCCTTCAAACAAACTTTTTTGGGGGGGGGCTGTGTCTTAAAATATCTTTTAAGTTGTGACAACTCTCGATCCAAAGAATATCAGAATGTATCAGCTACTGTAACAACATTTTTATTTTGTAAATATTAGAGAAAAACAGGCTTTTGAGTCAATCTAGAAGTACTCTTGAAGAATACAGGACTATAACCAAAATGAATCCTAAATCAAGGTACATTAATGGCTGGCATCAAATTCTCAGAAATATTTCCAAATACTTGAATCAATCCAATTAAATTGTATGGAAACTGTAATCAGAATAAGAGAATAAGAATAATTGTGAATCAAATTGAATTGAATAAAGATCAGAACTTAATTTGGAACTTGTAAATCAAATAGAATTGTGAAATCTATCAATCCCCAGCCCCACAACATAGTGATCATTTAAAAAAAAAAAACTTACAAGGCCAAAGGTGCAGTGATTCTAGGTGGCCCTTAAAAGAGTGTTTGGGGGTGTAGTTAGCTCCTGCTGACACACAAGCAAAAGGGAGGAAAAGAGGAAACATCACTGAATATGTGAGAGATACTGCATTATGCCTGTGTGAAAAAATATGTTATTTTATATATATATATATATATATATATTGTGACGCGTGTCCCGAAGCCTCGTCAGCGTCGCCCTGGAAATACACTTGTTTGTCAATAAATCCACCCTTCGGGGTATAGTGGTGAAAGCCATAATAAATGTCATTGATTTATATTTACTGAGTAATCAACTATTTTGTAGAGGGGAGTCAAAATGGCAATTGACACCTAAGATTTGAAGCCAGTAAAAATGACTTTAGAAATTATGGCATTATGATTTATTTATTTAATTTATTTAATTTATTTTTTAATACAGACGTTGGTAGGTCTGTTAGTAATATATTAGTAACAGTGTTGCCAGCAATTTACTGTAAAAACCCTTTGAAATGTCTAACAGTGCAGCCTGGTTTTAGATGTTTTTTTTTTTTCAGTGGGGACATGTCATGTCCTTTCATTTTTGATGTGTCTACTTCGATATGAGGTATACAAAGCTCCTACAGGTGAGTGTACGGAAACTTCAGGAATTGGACTTTCTTCATGAAAGTTTGGACATTTGAGGGTCTCCCATTGACACTGCTTGATTATTGACGTAAACCATGGTAAAAGACTTCAGAATTAAGAGGCTAGGAGCATATTAGCAACATTTTATTTCCATAAGGAAGTAATTTCTAACTAACCAAAAACAAACTTTATAAAAATGAACATTCTGACATGTCTGCGAATAGGTGGTTAAAGGGGTCCTATTATGCTTTTTCTCTTTTTGAATTTTAGTCATTGCAATTCATGTTAAAATGTTATAATTAAAGAACAATAAGCATAATACATATTAGCATTGCACTTATCTGTACATAGTAAATGCAGTTATTTTTAAGCTGTTGTTGACATCCTATCTAAAACGTGATTTAGCCAAACAACAACAACAACAATAATAACGTTACCCATAGACTACACTTTAATATGTCTAATATGTTTAATATGTTTAATATTCTCGAGGTCTGAATTTATATAGCAATACTGACGAACTTGTTGCTTTGGCAAGGGGCTTGGCAGTACTGAAACGCCATCTAAGCTGTTCACCAATCACAATGCACTTGGACAGCTAACCAATCACAACACATTTCGTTTTCCAGAAGGCGGGCCTTCATCAAACCCGGAACTAATCGAGTCGTTTGTGCCAGGCTGGGGAGAAATGTACTGTAATAATGTAAATTATGTGAAAAATAATGCGATTTTCAAACCACCAAGCATGAGAACATGTTCTAGTACACCCCCAAAACAAAATCAAGACTTTGTAAAAGAGCATAATAGGACCCCTTTAAATGTAATTGAATCCTGTGATGGCAAACAAACTTCTTAATAAGAGCCTTCATAAATCATTGAGCACCAATAATAATTGATAAAAAAAATTGAGGGGGTGAGGGGTAATCACTCTTAATCAATCAGTTAATTATTCCAAACTTTGTATTTAAACAGCCATTGTGTCCAATTTTGGGAAAGCCCAAACTGGATGCTCACAGTATTACAATCCTATGCATTACATTGGCAGGTTCTGACTAAGTGACAAAGGTTAAGGCTGTAACTCCACGATGAGCCACAGAGAGAAAAATGGGGGCCGGGGTGGTACCTAAGCAGTATCCGTACAGTTGCCATAGTGACTAGTGATTCCACTCATCCATCCATCACCTGGTAGCAGCAGGCGAGCCACAAATAAGGAGCCACTCAC
>JAUZSZ010000065.1:5089381-5099627 GCA_034780575.1 Labeobarbus marequensis | reverse complement strand
ACTTAGAGAGATCCGAGAAAAGTACAAAAAGTACAAAAAATAGGGAGCAAAGTGCAGAGCAATAAGCAAGAGCGTCCGAACAGTAGCGAAGCTGGAAGTGAAGTAATACACTAAAAAAAAAATTATACTGCTGATGAGGAAATCCTGTACTTTTGCGTGTATTGAAATTACAAGTTGAAAGTATGAAGTAAGTATATTATCATGTCACAAAATGATGTCTTGATACCACATATTGTCTTTCATATTAGCAATCCAAAGGCCAGTTCACAAGTAGAACAATAACTATAATGACAACTACATTACCATCGACACTAGCGGAAACTAGTGTTTTGTGTTTATTATCAAAGTGGGGTGCAGTTATGCCATCTGCCACTTTAAATGCTCAAACTCTTTAAGTCTGAGAAATTCTGATTTACTCTCAATGTTTTTATCGTTCATCAGCTGGAAAAAAAAACTGTCTGAAAGTAATTCCAACAATATTGTTCCTCTATGTTATTGTTATTGATGTTGTGTGGATGTTCCTCTAATCATAGAGTTAGAACTATTATTAAAGGGATAGTTCACCCAAAAATGAAAATTGTCATAATTTATTTACCCTCATGTGTGTCGTTCCAAGGTTTCTTTCATACGTTGAACACAAAAGAAGATATTTTGAAGAATTTTGAAGAACCAAACAGTTGTTGTTCCCTATTGACTTACATAGTAGGGAAAGAAATACTGTGGAAGTCAATGGGGACCATTAACTGTTTCATTCTTCAAAATATCTTCTGTATGTTCAACATAAGACAGAAACACATTCAGGTTTGTAACGACACAAGGGTGAGAAATGATGACAAAATGTTAATTTTGGGTGAGCTATCCCTTTTAAACCTTATAGTTGTCATTATAGTTATTGATAATGGTGTGAATGCATCTTGCTGAACAGAATGTAGCTTGCCAAACTGTTTTCTATGGTTTTGGGTCACACTAATTCTAATCTCATATACAGTTCAGGATGCATATGTGAATTAGGCACATTCTTTTCCTTGGATCTCACCATGAGCTTCCTGCTGTGGCCAGAATCGGATTCAAGATCGTTTTTTTCTGGCCTACAATGGAGCTAATGAAATGGAACCAACAGTTATCTACAAGCAATATAGCAGCCATAGACCCCAGCTGGACCACACCAATCTGCTAATTCTGGTATGAGCAGACATGAAAAACTATCACTAACCATGATTGTTAACGAAATCTGGTGGAACTGTGTCCTTTTTGGTTGTTTCCGACTGTGGCTACGTACTTTATTTTGAATCTTGCAAAATTATCTTATTCTTTTTTAAGTTATTTTACCTGGTAGCCATGTTAGTACAAGCTCTCTGAGACGCATCTGCGTGTATGTGAAAGTGTTTTAAAGTGTGCCTAGACTAGCGGGAGTTGGGTTAGTTCTCATGCCCAGCTGGCTCTTCTCTGAATCAGACATGGCTCTGCAGTAACAGATGGGTACTCTGGGGAGACTTAGAGAGAAACACGCCTCACATATCAGACACTCTCTGCTCTAGATCCACACTACTCTCAAGATTGCCCCTCAGTCCTTGAGGGAAACCGCTATTCAACATTACTCCATTAACTCATTTAATATATTAAATATGACATTACTAACTGGATAGTTGCGTCAGCACTTTGGGGAAATTGCAGGTGGAATGACTTTTATTGGGCTGCTGCATGCGACTGTGCATCTATAAACACCATCCCTGAGCGGTGTTAGTCACGCCAACATAATCACTAACACAAATGTTCATTAACAAAGGTTTTTAAAATTTTGTCAACCATGACGACACAAAAAATGTTCATCATTGTGATTTTAATTAAAACAAACTATTGACGCACATGACCAGAAAAAATGGTGCAGGATGTAACAATGTTTTTTTAAAATCATAAGATTTCTTCAAATAATCCAATCATGCTCAGTAATTTTATGGACTGAGTTGTGCTGTACAGTGAATGAACAATGGTAAACTGTTGAACAAGGAATGAACACTAATAAACTGAAGTACTTTGCTAGCAGTTTTGGTAAGTTAATTTGTTAACTCACCGAAAATGTATCTTATCTGTGATTAAAGGGATTGTTCTCCCAAAAATGAAAATTCTGTCATTAATTACTCACCCTCATGTCGTTCCAGACCCATAAGACCTGACTGACTGGCACAGAAGAGAAAAATTGTTGAATAAAAAATTGTTGAATTACTTTTTGTTTTCTTTGCGCACAAAAAGTATTTTCGTCGCTTTATAAAATGATGGTTAAACCACTGATGTCACATGGACTATTTTAATTTTAATGTTTTATTACCTTTCTGGGCCTTGAATGTGTCAGTTGCATTGCTGTCTGTGCAGGGTCAGAAAGCTCTTGGATTTCATCAAAAAAGAAGAAACAAATCCATTATTAAGGCGTTTTAACTTTAAACTGTCATTTCTGGCCAAAAGACAAATCTATAATCATAGTAAGTCCTTAAAAAAGTCCTTCCCATGTTGTCATCTCATATCAGAATCCACCACTATATTTTTTAGAACTGTTTTAGACTGTTTTCGCTTCTGTGCATATTTCTCTCCTGATTCAGACGAATTAACTTTTTTACTCTGGAAAGCAATTTGATAGAGGAATTCTTAAGTTAATTAAGTTAATTTTAAGTTAAAAACTTTTTTTTATTTAATTTTTTTTGCTTCACAAGACATGAATTGATGGACTGGAGTTAACTAACTTTTGGATTATTGTGATGCTTTTATTAGATGTTTGCACTTTTGTTCTGACGGCACCCATTCACTGCAGAAGGTCCATGGGTGAGCAAGTGATGTAATGCTAAAGGTCTCCAAATCTGTTCCGATGAAGAAACAAACTCTACCTTGGATTGCCTGAAAGGGAGTAAATTTTCATTTTTGAGGGAACCATTCCTTTAAGAACTGAAAGGTTATTTGGGGAACCCAACAATGGTTCTTCTATGCCATTGCTGTGAAAACCCCCTGTTTGAACCTTTATTTTAAAGAGTGTAAAGGAGGTCAATTATCTCAAAGTGTGCATGTGATCAGTGTTTTCCCACAGTGAAGTAGCTACCTGTTTGTGTGCCTAGCGGGGGTCAGCAGCAGGGGGCTACAGTTGGCTGGTCAGCTCTGAAGTGAATGGATGAAGAGACACTTTTACTACCTTATAAAAGACCAGACCTAGGACAGCTGTCACCCCCTACAAATGGTCATGGAAAATTCCTCAGAATTTCTGCAGAAGAGTCCTCATGGGAACTTTCCCTGGCACTCCTGCTGTTTCTGAAAGTAGGCCACCTCTGTTGTTTCCATCAAAGCCATTGTCTTAATGGTGCTCAAACCTTTGTGTAATGAAGACGCATGATGTTCCTGGCACCGGTTAGTGTTTTACAGTTAAATGGGGAGGCCTTGCCTCCTTTTTTACCCTGTTAATTTGTGTCTGCATTCCTTTTCGACATCCCCCAGTTAATATCCAGCAGTGTTAGACACAAGTGAGCTCCACCAGGATGAAAGTTAATAAGACAAATGTATTAAAAATGGGAAGTAATTAAGACCTACGAATTGCACAGGATTTGCCTAATATAACCCAGATGGATCGGTTTGCCTTTTTTTTTCCCCCTTGAGTGATGGATTTGGGATTTGGTCTGGAAACAAGCAATTTGAATCCTTGAGGCCTGGAGGAAAAACAAGGCAGGAGGGTGAAGGGTGGCTGAGATGCAGGGGCCGTTCAGGAGTGGGTGGAGGGAAAGAAGTGGGACGTCCTAAGCTCCTTTCTATAGCATTGCACCTTTCCTCACATTAGTAATACACTAGCTATCGCTGCTCAGGTCCTGTCTTTTGTCACAGAGCTCTAAAAACAGTCCATTAAATGAAGAGGGAGAGAGAAATCAATAGAGACAGAAGAACGAGACAACTTCTGCTGGACAGACTTCAGAAAGTGAGTTTCAAACAATCTGTATTTGACTCCTGTGCACTTGAAGTTTGTCAAATTGAGCATAGCAGTACATAGAAAGGCATTTGATAAAGGATGCATGAGAAATTTATCATTCCAGGACATTATGCACATTGCTGTCTTGTAATAATGAAATGAGTGACAGAAATTAGTCAGTGCTTTGTTATCATGCTTAGATGTGACAGAAACCTTTAGTCTGAATTGGAAACAGTTGTAGTTAATAATTACAGCCAAGGCTGGTGGCTTGTTTTTGGACGGATCTGAGTGCATGGAATTGCCTGTGTAGTCATATCCTGTAGAGTTCAGACACTGGCCATGTTTCTGCCTCTTAGGCAGGCCACTTCTACTGTTCCAGAACAAACAGTAGACCAAGTCCATAGAAATCAATGTAAAGTCATGTCACTGTTTTTATATAGAACATATAAAATAAGTGATGTACAAGAGCAGTTAAAATGGTATAATGCATTTAACCGTAAAAGCAAACCCTCAAAGCTACAGATATAGATCATCTTTAATGTTGAATTGTGAGTGTAGGCAGAAGTAGATGTTATGAGGAGGTCTATGATTTGTTTTACAGCTATAAAAAATAACGAGGCCTTAAAATAAATTCTTTACTATGGTAAAAGAGGCCAGAACAGGTGAAATACTTTTCTAGCAGCAGCATTTTGGAGAGTATAAAGTCCCATGTGGTACATTGTAAAAAGTGGTAACCTGCAATTATCACAAAGAGATATTTATTATCTCAAAGAGAACCCATAATTAGTTTTGTTGGTGTAAAGTATGTGATGTGAAGTTAAATAGTATATTGTATGTTACTTGACTAAAACCAGTTAATTGAAATACTCTTTTTTTATCGTACAGTAGTCAGGATGAGATGGTGTGGATAACTATCTCCAGATCGCTGAATGTGAGGAATGGAAAATTCGTCATGCAATATCTGATTATATGCACCAATTTGCCTTGTTTCTAAGAACTGCCTAGTTAGCAAGATCAAAATCACTGTACAAAACCCCAAACTCGCATTTATCACTTATCATATATGCCATGGAGCAATATTTGTTGAAGAATTGCAGCCATATTAATGTAAACCTAATCTCACTCTGATAAAAAGAGTGAAAATTTCTGTTCTGGTTCATGCAGGTTTGTGCTGGTCTAGCTGGTGAACAAAGCTATTGTAAACACTTGCAATTGGTTAAAATTAGTTGATGGATCACAGTATTCAGCATGTTCACAGTATTCTTAATTTTGATCTAAATTAATGTTTATTTTTTACATATGCTAATACATTTCAATATTTCAAGTTGTATAAATTAACATTAATAAATTATTATCGAGAATGCATTAAGAATTTAACATTTACCTAGATCAGTATCTATGAGATATATAGTTTTTATTTATATTTTGAATTAGTTTTTATTTTTATATTTTCGGTTTTTATTTGAATTGAAAGTTTTAGTAATTTTGTTGTGTTTTTGTCATTTTATTAGTTTTCTTTTAAACACATCTATACAGTTTTTATTAATTATTGTTTTAATTATTTTAGTACATCAAGATTAATTAAATAAAATAAAGTTAAATTAAAAGTTTAAAAAAGTATATTTTATTTTATTTCGAGAATGTTAATTTTTTTTTATGGTTTTAGATTTAGTTAACCATAATAATTCTGACCTAGAATAAGTGAATGCTATAAAAAAAAAAAAAAAACTTTATTGTACGTGTAAATTGTATAGCTAGTTAAGCTAGTTAACAATCCAAAGGTGGACACCAGCACACCAGTATCCAAAACAAAACATATGGAGGTGGTCAGCAATGCTGGCCTTTTCAACAGATCACTTTCACTGCTTCCAAATGTTTATGTTGTATACTATTCCTGTTAACATGTTTATTTGCAATTACCTTTGTTGTTCTTTTTTACAAGGTCTCAGCGCCACCTGTCTGTCTGCCCTCTCCTTATTTTCCTAGAGGAGACGACAGGAACTGAACAGACCCCCTTTACACGTCTGTTCTCGCTCTTATTGGGCCTCTTTGGCGTGAGAGTGCGCCTTAACGACAACTATACATTTGTTCATCCGTCCAGCTGTGTGTGTGGCAGGGTGAATGTCCTGTACCCTGTAACTATGAAGGCCACATATGTGCTACTTTGCGTGGGTCTGGTTGTTCTTCCTGCTACAATCTGTCAGTCTCCTGCTGAACGTGACTCTTACACAGTAAGTAATTGTGACAATTTCTCCCTGTTCTTCTGTCTTCCTCTTCAGTCTTCCTTCATGCTTGAACATGTACATGTTTATCTGCCTTCCTACGTAACTCCTACGTATATATAGTGTGGTATTGTATACTATCAGACATCAGTTTGCATTAGAAGTCATGTTCCTGTCAATAAAAGTGTTTGAGTGTGACTGCTACATAATAAAGTGTGTTTTCTCTGCCAGGAGTGTACAGATGGCTATGAGTGGGACGTGCAGACTCAACTCTGTCGAGGTGGGTGGAAGGTCATGTGCCAGAGAAAGAGAGAGAGAGATGATGAGAAAGTGATGCATTTCTCCTCTAATTATCTTGTTGGTTAAATGTCACATGCACATCCCTCTGTCCTACCCCTTTGTCCGGCTGCATCTTTGAATATTAAAATACACTGTGTCCTGAGTAAATGCAACATTAAATGCAGACGACTGAAAGAAGCTGTAGATATAAAGCTGAGCTGGGTTGCCCCGCCCACTGTCAAGTCTAATTGGTCTAAAATCCTGCTTCATATAAATGGCTAATGGCTAAATTAAGTAGTTTATATAAATTATGACATGTTTTTCGATGTTAAAATACTTTCTAATACTTAATATTCTAGATATACAGCATATCCTAAGCCAAGCACAATGCAATAAAACATTAAATGAGCAACAAGCAATAAATTAATTTAATTTGAGTTTTTGTCCTAACCAAGAAATAATGTTGTTGGTTGATTGGCCCCTTTTTCTGCAGCTTGTGGTAACTCCACCCATTTTGAAATCTGATTGGTCAAAATCCAGCTTCATTGTCTCATCAAATGTGTTTTGATTGGTTAATAATATTGCATGGACATACAAAACTTTTTTTTTCTTTTCATTTTTTAAGACCAAAATATACCTGTTAACTTCATGGATCTTATCATTTTATTTGGTAAATTTTATTTATATGTAGATGATTCTTTTTGGATGATTTTTTTTTATGTTCAATGGCTTTCTTAAAGGAATATTTTGCTCAAAAATTAAAATTATGTTATCATGTATTCACTCTTGTATTGTTCCTCTCATGTATGACTTGTGTGGAACACAAAATAAGATATGTTAAAGAATGTTGGTAACCGAACAGTTTTGGTAAAAAAATAAAATGGTAAATGGTCAAATTTCTCAAAATATGAGTGAATAGTAATGTTCATTTCTGGGTGAACTGTCCCTTTAAGTGTATAGATAACAAAAAAAATATACTGTATGATTTCAGTTGCTAAAGAGTTAAAGGTAATTGAAAGTAAAATAAAAACTGAACCGCGGTCTTTTTTCTCTGTTTATTCTCGTGTTATTTATACAGTGTGTATATTTGTATTTGTAGTATTTAATAAAAAATATAATAACAAGGACATTCAAATTACTTGTAAACCTAAATTCTGTTCTCTGTTTTACTTAGACATAAACGAGTGTGAGACTATCCAGCAGGCTTGTCAGGGAGAGATGAAATGCTTTAATCACTATGGTGGTTACCTGTGCCTTCCTCGCTCCGCCTCCGTGATCACCGCACCTGAGCCCTCCAGCCAATCAGAGCCCAGTGTGCCTTTGGAGAGTAATGAGGCCTTTAACCCCTGTCCCGTAGGCTACAGGGCCCAAGGAGATACCTGTGTGGGTGAGTTATTTAAAGCCAAAAGCAGGCAAAGCCTATTCATGTGGTTTTTCATTGTATATGTGCATCAGTATGATATCCTGAAGCTCTTCCTCATGTTTTGGACAGACATCAATGAGTGTGAATTGGACATGCATGACTGTCAGCCCAGCCAGGAATGCATCAACACCGTGGGCACCTACACCTGTCAGTGCCCTGACGGCTACAGCAAGATTGGCATAGAGTGTGTGGGTAAGAGAAGAAACTATGTGTCTTAACATCTGTCTTTAAGATATTGATGCATCCTTAATTGCAAATTTCGCAGAGTTCAATTCAAGATTTATTTTGCAGTGAAGAATCAACATGGCAGTTTAATTTAGCATAAGATTAAGCTTCTGTTCTGCAGTCTATAGTAAGTACCTCCTCTCATCTCTTAGATATCGACGAGTGCAGGTACAGGTACTGTCAGCATCGCTGTGTGAATGTGCCAGGATCTTTCTCTTGTGAATGTGAGCCTGGCTTCCAGCTGGCGGGAAACAACAGATCCTGTGTTGGTAAGTCCTTAAACAACATACACTTTCCAGCAACCAAAATTTGCTTGCATGCTAACTTAATTATAGTAGTTTGACAAGTTAATCAAAACTCAAACATAAAAATTCTGTCATTTTTTCAAAACCAGGTCATTTTCTTTATTCCATGGAACATGAAAGGAGATAGGGTATCTTGACCTCCAAAAATAACATAAAATTAGCCTAAAATGAGCATAGACAGAGTTTCATGTGATTTGTGCTCTGTATGATAGCAGGTTACATTTTATTTGAAGGTGTCCTTGTTACACTGTAATTATACATTTAAGTACTGAGTAATATTGATTGACTATATGTACTTACTAGATGGTTAGGGTTAGGATTAGGGTTTAGTTTAGGGTTACTTGCATGTAAATAATCATGCATAATGTATTGTTATTATAATAGCAAGCACATGTAACGTGTAACAAGGACACCTTAAAATAAAGTGTTACCTGACAGCATTGTATGAGGAACACGCCGTGTTTGTGTGAATCTGAGATGTTTGTTGTGATTGATGTCCATATGTATTTGTATATGTATTTCAGGGCAAATAACAATTTAAATTAAGTTTTTCCTCTAACCAAACAATTGTATAACTTCAGAATATTTTGGAATATACAGTAGCACACAAGTCATATGTACTGTTTTATGATACAGTCATGGTGCTTTAAAAATCAGCAGCACCTGTACACCTGTTCACATTTATTGTATGGAAATAGCAGCGTGAACATACTTCAGAATTTCTCCATTTGTCGCAGCAAACACAGAACCTTCCCCTAACTTTAGCATATTTTGTGAACAATAATCTATCGTAGGAACGTTCTCTGTTCTCATTTACATCTTCTTTGTTGTCAGATGTAAATGAGTGTGAGATGGGAGCACCTTGTCAGCAAAGGTGTTACAACAGTTACGGTACGTTCCTGTGTCGCTGTGATCAAGGCTATGACCTGGGACCTGATGGCTACTCATGCAATGGTTAGTGCATAAGTCATTACCCTAATAGTTTTTGACCAATTGACGGTGTGCTGAATGTAATTGGTTTTCTTTCTCTCCTCCCAGATGTTGATGAGTGCAGCTATTCCAGTTTCCTTTGCCAATTTCAGTGTGTGAACGAGCCTGGAAGATTCTCCTGTGTTTGTCCAGAAGGTTACGAGCTAGTTGGAACACGATTCTGCCAAGGTATTGAAACAAAATCCTTTTTTCTTTAAACTCTACTCTTATAATCACATTTCACTTGGTTTCAGTTTGTCATAACAATTCTGTGTGTAGATGTGAATGAGTGTGAGACAGGCGCTCATCGGTGTGGGGAGGGACAGGTCTGTGTGAACATCCATGGTGGACATCAGTGTGTCAACTCCAACCGCTGCCAGGACCCCTACATCCAGGTCTCAGAGAAGTGAGCCATTTTCTATTGGTTTAAAGGCAAATTATAATTGAATCAAAATAATATTTTGACACTTCTCAGTATTTAACAACCCTTTCCCTTTTTCCTTGTGTCACCTTCTTTCTGTCCAGTCGTTGTATATGTCCGGTGGTGAAGCCAGAGTGTCGTGACCTGCCCTTCTCCATTGTACATCGGTACATGAGCATTACCTCCGAGCGCTCCGTTCCCTCCGACATCTTCCAGATCCAGGCCACCAGCGTCTATCCTGGAGCCTACAACTCCTTCCGCATTCGTTCTGGAAACGAAAATGAAGAATTCTACATACGGGTTAGTCAGAGACACACAACACCCTTTAAACATCAGTTTCATAACTTAGGTTACTACTGGTGTAATGGTTCTGCATTCCTTTTTTTTTATTAAATTGCACTGTCATTCATTTGGGTTCACGTGGCTCATGTTTTTGAAAGAAGTTTCTTAGGCTTTGATCAAAAT
>JAUZSZ010000065.1:5062514-5081517 GCA_034780575.1 Labeobarbus marequensis | reverse complement strand
GATAGATAGATAGATAGATAGATAGATAGATAGATAGATAGATAGATAGATTTTAACATTTAAAACTGTCGACTCAAGTTTCACATTTAATAATTTACGTAAAAACATGCAATTAAATAATTTCAAAATAATTTTCAAAATTACAGCTTGATTGTAATTACAATGACCTTTTTTATCATTTATCACTTGTCTCATATTTCATCTTAATCATGTTCTTCACTGACACCGTAGTTACATTTCGAAAAGCAATTGTTCACTGTGCTACAACATTGTCAACAAATGTTAAAATAGCTAATATTTTTCACTCTTCGCTACCATAATTTGAAACGTAATGCTGGGTCCTGGGTTCATAATTCTTGGTTCTCATCGCTATTAATATAAAAGTCTTCTGACACTTAATATAATAAAAAATAATAATTCTGTTATAATAATTTATATTTATATAATCAATAGCGTTATAGACTGAAAGTGTAAAAAACTGCACATAAAAGTCTTTTGAGATGAAAAATTAAGAAAGCATAATAAAAACATTTCCAAGATAGTTTTAACATGATTTTCATATAACAAAACTAAAATCTGTTAGTTTGACTTAAAATCAACCCCTGCTATGTGTTTGTTTTCCCAGGGAAAACAGTGAGGAACCATGGGCAAACCCTTACCTCCTCCTTATCTGCATCCTCATCCACCTCAAATACGTGACTAGCTAGTTTCTCTGGCCGAGGAACTTTACTGTAAAGGAGTAAAGGAACAAAATACAAAAAACAAACATAAGACACATAGACTTTTACATTTTTTGCCTGTGCAAAAGTCAACATCACAATGCTAGAATACTGAGGGGTAGTTGCCTGAGTGTTGCTAGCATTTTCTAAGGTTCTGGTTCTAGTTCTGAGTGGTTTTTAGTGGGTGGCTATGTGGTTTCTAGGTGAAAAAAATCTCAAAAAGCTAAATGATCATTCGTGTCTGTAGCACACGTCTAACAAAAAGGTTCAGTGCTTATAACTCAAGGACACTGTTGCTCTTCACTCACACAGCTGATGCAAAACACAGATGAGTGTGCACATGTGCCAGTGTTTGACTACTGTATGTGTGTTCAAGGAAACTGCATTAGCAAAACTTTCATGAAGGAGTGATTGGCGGATCGTAAAGTTGCTCATGATGATGATGATGATGATGGAGCTTCATGTACACAGCACACATTATCTCTGTCTCCTCCATCACCATCATCCCTCCTGCTTCCTCTGCGACCTTTACCAAATGCCAGACACTGGCTGTCTCCTGATCCTCACAATGTGATTTGCCAGTTATTGACTGCTAAGACATAATTGCTCCATCAGTTAGTTGAGACAGGAAGTGACATCAGTGGTTGCTGCCCTGTCCTGAAACAGGTGGAGTATTTATGTACTGAACGACAAAAGTGAGAGGAAGAGAAAGCAAAAGAGAGGAGGAAATGGGCTGCTGATGGGTTGTTGTTGTGTGAAGAAAGGAGCATTTCCCGATTTAGCTTTGGACGAGACCTCGCTGTCAACACAGGGGCAGGACAGGATGAGGACACTGATAAAATTACTGAGTAAAATAGCATCTCTCTCTTTCACACACACTGTGGACAAACATTGACTCTTGGGCTCTGTTCCAATACCTAGTGAGCTGCCTTGCTGTCCACTACCTGCATAGGCAGCTGCTTTCTAAGTTGAGGTCAACCGATATATCTAAAAGTGCAGAGTGGCTATGGCTGATACAATCTCCAATTTATCACACTATTTAATTTATTAAATATAGTAAATAGCATATACATAACAATAGTAAGCAAAATGTGATATTTTCAGTTAGATACATTAATCAATTTTAAAATAAAATGTATATTAAATTATCCAAAAAATGTAAATGTATGTATGTATGTATGTATATAATATATATATATATATATATAGATAGATAGATAGATAGATAGATAGATAGATAGATAGATAGATAGATAGATAGATATATGAAATACCTGGATTTAAAATAGAACAGCCAATAGAATTAGAGACAATAATAGCCTGTCCACATTCTAAAAAAATGTTTATCATCATCTGTTAAATTGATCAAGACTGATTTAGCAGCACTAGTGTGTTTGTGGGGGTGGATGTGTGCAGAGGAAAGCTTATACTGCTTTTGGATGGCTTCAACGTCACTTACATAAGTTTCAAATTCTTTTTTGATTTGTCTCCACCGCAACTGCCCAGCCAGATGAGCTATTACACAAGCTGAGCCATTAAAGAAGTCCACTTAACAAAGGGTTAGCATCTAGCTGCTCAGACATCATTCTCTGTGTCAGAAGCTACTTTTTAAGACTGTTGTGGATAAGGACATACTGCCATCTAAATCTGTAATGAATCTTGAGATAATCCTTAAATAGGATGTCAGAAGGGTGTCACTTCAGTGAAAAATCACCACCATAACATAAGAGCAGCCTAATCCTTATGTGGATATAAGCCATCATGTGAACTTCTAAATGTTTTTTTAGAAGAGTTTAGGCCCCCCCCCCCCATCTGCTGTTAGAAAACTGATGCAGACCTGGCATTCACTGGCATGACCTCTTGCACTGAGAAACAGTGTAAAATCCATCCTGTGTGTTAATTTATTTACTTTCAATGCTTCCCAGTTGCTGATTTTCTTTTACAGTGGTCTAAAAAATATTTGAACTCTTACGCAACACATAAGTAAATTAATTGGATTATATGTAAAAATATCAAGTGGCAAAAAGCAAGTAGCAACAAAAAGATAAAAAAGAGATACTGACTTCATACTATGTCTATAATATGTTTTGTTGTTGTTGTTGTTTTTGTTTAGTTTTTTTGTAGATACCACTTATTTTGATGTTTTATGAAATTCATACATTTCTAGTGTTCCTTTTTTCTGTATGACAAAAACGTTAATTAAATCTAAATATTGTCTTTAACCTGTCTTCATTCTCAGGTCTGGAAGTGTACAGCACCACTGGAACGAGATCTACTACTTTGTTGATCACCTTGCACACAAGTTCATTAGGTGATTCTGACAACAACTCACGTTGTATAGTTTTTATATCTTGTGATCCGGTTTCTGTCATAATTATAATGTAGTTAAAAACTTCACATAAATTTTAGGAAGTTGCTCTGTTGTGGGTAAAATGAAGTTGTCAAAAGACTATACACTTTACTGTGGTATGCAATTTTGAGTTGCCAGCCACTGTCCAAAAAATCTAACATATAATTAACAGGCTGCAAAGCCAATTTAAGTGCTACGGATATGACAGCTTGTATAGCAAAAATAGCTATAAGAGAAATCCTATTAAGCCCCATTAATGTCAGCTTGGGGGCAACTGCAGCATGAATAGCCTGAATGGTCTATGAATAAAAAAGATAATCTTACCTATTATGCTCTGTCTTCAGCCCCCAGCTCCGCATGTCCTTCATAGTCTTTTCAACGGAGGGAAGGATCTTGATGAAACTGACAGAAGACAGGCAAGAGTTCAGAACACATGCTGTGATTTCATACTACCAACAACTCTGCTAGTTTTATTTGTATCTTGTGTTTATCACACAAATCAAGTAAGAGCAGGAAGCACTCATTTCCATACGGTCCAACCTTTATGCTGGTGACCGCTGTTTAGGCTCTGGCTTAGCTGGTCCAAATAAAAATAAGAGTTAATTACATTAATTTTTATCTCTCCTCCTAAGTACATGTTATTATTTATTTAAACAAAAAACAGTACAAAATGTCATAAGGCAAAAATTTAATGTTCAGGGATCAGATTCGTGCTGGGCTGGAGGAACTTCAGCGAGTCTTGCCAGGTGGAGATACCTTCATGCACAAAGGTTTTCAGAGGGTAAGAGGTTGTTGTCGCCACTGCTTCCAAAAAAATACATAAGAACAAAAGCACTGTTTGTTGAAACAAATATTTTTGTGTGTTTTTTTAGGCAAGTGAGCAGATATACTATGGAACAGGTGACGGTACGTTATCAAACTGAGGTGGCTTCTGAGGTGACTGAGATGATATTGACCAGACATTTTAAAACTTTGTATTGACTGATTTTTAAATGAAGTATACTATATACCAGTGCTCCTCAAAGGATCTGGACTCGCCTCCATTTCATATCTCAAGAGCAATAATTATATTTCCTACTTTAACAAACGCATGTTAAACTTTTAAATCATTTGTGTAGTTTTTTTAATGTCTTTTTGGAGATGGTCCGAAATGAAAACGAAGGCGAGATATTCAAACTTTTCCTTCATGACATTTGTTGTCATGACATCCGTTGAGCGTATGACGTTTAACGTAATTGGGTGACATTTCACCGCTAATATGAGTAGTTTTTTAATTTTATTTATTTGTTTATTTTGTTATCACTTTTATGGCCATTTGACTTATAGCAGTGTCCAAGTGTTTTCCATAAACTGAGTTATTTGTAGTGGCCCGTCACTATTATCAAAACTGACCGGCGCAAATAGCTAGATTTTCCAAAAGGCTTATAGGCTACTTCATTGAAACATGAGCATTTCACATTTCAAAATAAAAATGCAGCGCAGGGGGTTTTATGTGAATGTATCTTTGAAAAGAACCGAGCATTTTCATAAAAGCTCGATGTTGTTTTCATAATAGGCCAAATATATCGGTCAAAAAAATGGGCATCATATATTGGCCATCGGTCGCTAGAAAAACCCATATCGGTGGACCTCTAATGCTGATACTTTAATTGTTTTGCCACTTTTGCACTTGTTATTAATGTATTTTGAATGCAAAGGGCACTTTATTTAAAAAAAAAAAGTGTTGATTTGTTCTGCATGTTATGTATCTTTACTAAAAACAAGTTTTGTAATAACCAATTGTTCTGGTCCGGACCTTTGACACTGATGACAATTCAGATTTGGAGCTTTGAATGTAGACTTTGAGAACCCCTGCTATATACCTTTCAACAGCATTACAACAACCTCAAAGTTAAATATTAAAACTCGACATGAGGAACTTCGCTTGAGCACCACAGGCAAATTTCAGGTTCAAGATGCTGAAGTGAATTTGCCACATTTATCAACAGAAAGCTGATAGTGGTGTGTTTTGAAAGTGGCTTCTGTGCTTCATCCATTTCAACACTGTTGATAACTACACAATGGAGCTTTCTGTGGTCTGCAGAAAATTTCACCATGTGACCGCAATTTAGCCGTAGTATGCTGAAATGTTGCGTTATAAAATGTCGCATTTGTTCGTCTCAGGAGGAAACCATATAGCAGTTGCTTGCTCACTGTCTGTATATTGATCAACAAAACATAAGTTGGCTACTATCTTTACATATCACAAAGAAAGTATAAAACGTGCTAATGACAGATGACTGCTAGCTAACTGCACGAGACTAATGCAAAACGAACCTCAAAGAACGATTACTCACAGAAATTTCTGACAGCAAATCACTAACCCTTAAGTCATTGAATAATGCACGCTCTGTACAGTTTTCCGAGGTTCTGTGACTATTAGTTTCTCTCTTTTTGCTCTGTTAGGATACCGCACAGCGAGTGTCATCATTGCTCTGACAGATGGAGAATTGCGCGAGAATGAATTTGACTTGGCAGCCAGAGAGGTGAGACCTTAGACCTTGGATCCTTTTACAGAACTGACATATTTTCCTATTCTTTCTCCCCTGAGCATGAAAAAATGTACTTAGCACCAAGAGTCTTTAACTCTGACTCTACCTGCAAAAGCAGAAGCTATTTATAATATAAACTGAAGCTTGGACCTGCTTTATCTCAGACTGTGTCTGTTATTATCTACATCATATTTGCATAGTCTGATATTTCACATGACTCCAATGACCGAATATATGCAACCCAACACATTGTTTTGAACACTTTCTTTGATGTGTTCAAATGGCAGGCTGGTCGTTCACGTCAGTTGGGAGCTTCTGTGTATTGTGTTGGAGTGAAGGACTTTAATGAAACCCAGGTGAGGTGACATCTGCACACAGGTCAGAATGATTCGGTCATTCATTGTGAGCAGGTCACCACAATCTTGATCTTTCAGTAACTAAAATACAATGAAAGAAAAAAAGAAAGCCTTTTTCATGATTTCTCATTCGGTCACAGCTGGCAACAATAGCTGACAGCAAAGATCATGTCTTCCCTGTTAATGATGGCTTTGAAGCCCTGCAAGGGGTAATTGATTCGGTGAGTGGATGGAATAAAATTAAACTCACTTACAGCTACTCTCATTGCTTTCTATTGATGATTTTATTGATGTATCAACTGAGCTATGGCACTTTTGTTAATGAACCATTTGAGCTTCCTATGTAGGCAGCATTTTATGGTATCAAAAGCATGATTTTGTTGAGTAAATGGCTTATTTTTCTAAAGCAGCATTTCATGTATCATTAAAAAATTCTGATGATGCAACAATTTCAGTGGTTCAGTGGAAAAATGAAAAATCCATCCAAGATGGCATACAAAGTGAGAAAAAATATGTAAATGAAAAATAAAAATGTAGATACAAATATATAATTCTAAAAATATAAAATTGCAATTATAAGTTGCTATTCAAAAATACAATTATAACATTTCTTTCAGTTAAACTATTTAATTTATTACCCAAATATTTTTTAAATATCTATATCTAATATATTTAATATTCTATATAATTTTTCTATTTTTTAAAATAGTTTATCCAACATTTACAGTGCTAAGCTAATGCCAAACTCTATTAAAATCAGTTGTTAGTTGACGCATATTTGCTACCTATGTAGAGTCATTTATGAGGTTGCATGACAATTAGGATGCTGCTACAAATTACAACAATAAAAGGACATCTATGAATTGCTCAAAACATTCAAACATAAATGCATTCATCTTTTCTTGCCTCAGATCCTGAAGAGATCCTGTATAGAAATCCTCGCTGTGGAGCCCTCAAGTATTTGTGCAGGAGGTAAACAGACGTCAGGCCTGAAGCAAAGATCTAGTTCTGACAGGCAAACAAAAAAACAATATTCTATCTGAATTTTACAAAACCAATCCAAACCAAAAATGTTAAAATAGGATTTTTGGTCATGCATGTCAGTCTGAATGGTCATATTAGATTGCAAAGTTTTTTAAACTCAGGACACTACATGTATTAGAAATCAAACACAATGTGTTTCCTCTATCCCAGAATCTTTTGAGGTGGTAGTTCGAGGGAATGGATTCCTTCACGCCCGCGATGTGAACAGAATCCTATGCAGCTTCCGTATCAACAACACCCTCACCGTGAGTAAGTAAAAGCAGCACAGAACGATTCCTGTTCCTTACACTGCCAGCTGTACGCTGCTGAATAGATAGGTTAACCTGTGTTAGCATTAACTGCTAACCAACAGAGATCTCCTTAATTGATAAGCAACAAGAGTAATAGTTGTTAAATCACAAAAACTTTTATTCGATGAGTCCAGGCCAGGCTAAATTCACCAGCAAATGCAGCTACATCAGCAATGTAGTCGCTTATGTGGCAATGCAGACAGCTTTGTTTTTGTCTTTTGAAATGGTAAAGAAGCCAATTGAATCCAAATGTCAGTACGGCTGTCGTGTTTTATACAATGGGACGTGAGCTAGCATGCCGTTTGAAAAAGGTTGGCCGCAGCACTTGTAAATCACAAGACTTGACTTCAATGCAAACCACATGTGCACAAACACACATCCACACAACATTAAAAGCATACACCATGGAAAATATTACCAGGAGTTTTTGTTAAAAATAGTAGAGGTTTTTAGTTGTTTTATATATGTATTGGTTTGATAAGCAAGTGCCAAATTAAACCGATGTCATGAAAAGCACATTCAAAGCAAGCTCTTTTTCACATTTAGGTGAACAGTTTCAATTCTTTTAGGTTATAGCGCTAAATTATACTCCCCATCATAGGACTCCCCATCATAACCATTACAGTGAGTAACTAATAAAATGACTCAACGCACAGTGCTTGGAATGCTAGATTTGTCTTTGAAACGAATGGCTAGAAATTGGTCTGCTGCGGTGTTGATGTCCTAATGATTTCTGATCTCTGAGCATCTATCCTTCTCTCTCAGCTGCTGTTTTACTTAAAGAATATCAGATGGCATGGGGGAATGCAAAGCCCATCTCACCAGTGTGTGTGTGTGTGTGTGTGTGCACGGGTCTAGGCCAGGGTAAATGGGCTTTGGAGTCAAACATTTTCCAGTATCTCATTTTTCATTTGGAAAAATGACAAGAGAATAAAAATTCTGCCCTTTAGTTTTAGGCTGAACCAAAATGGTAAAGATATGCAATACAGTTTAGTTTTTTCTTTTGAATATAATTATTAGTAGTTATTGCTAGGGGAATAGGCAGTAGGGGCTTTTCAAACTTCTGAGCATAACTTGTCTTGCACTGTTTGTGCTACGAGCATGAATAATAACCTCAAATCATGCAGCTTAGTTGGAAGAGGTGTACTTTTATAAGAAAATGATCAAAAACACCCCAAATATTTACAATACAAAAGGGACTTGAGTCATATCTACAGAACAAAATATCATAGAGACTTGAGGGGTGGACACTTTTCACTTGAGCCAGTATGTAACCACCTAGCAACCACCCAAACCAGTCTAGGAACCATATAGTAACACCCTGGCAATCACTCAAAACACTCTAGCATCATGGCACTGATTTCTGCATTGAAGTAATAATTCACCCAGTTTGCCAAAATTTACTCACTCTCAAGCCATACAAGGTGCAAATGAGTTCTTCTTCATCAGAGCAAATTTGGAAAAATACAATGGCTCCTCTGTAGTGGATGGGTGCAGTCAGAATGAGAGTCCAAACAGCTGATAAAAACATCTTATGAAGTGAAAAACTGTTGTTTGTAAGAAACAAATCCATCAGTATGACATTTTTAACTTGAGACCACTGCTTCTGGCTAAAATATGAGTCCTCCATCCATAAAATTGTATTCAGGAGAGAAATATGCACAGATCAATAAGACAACAGAAGATGGACTTTTTCACTGGAGAAAGCATTAGTATGGTTTATAGACTCGTATTTTGGTCAGAAACGTTAAAAGTTTAAATGTCTTGATGAATTTGTTTCTTACAAAGGCAGCTTTTCCTTTCACAATATGTTAATTGATGGAATGGAGTCGTGTGGATTACTTGTGGATTATTGTGATGTTTTTATCAGCTGGTTGGACTCTCATTCTGACGGCACCCATTCACTGCAGAGGATTTTTTTCAGCAATTTTTATTTTTATTTTTGAGTGATAGATATATTTTTTCTTCATAGCATGAAGGACATTTTAAATATATAAAGAACCTTATTTGCAACTTTTAATGTGATTGAAAAGTTTCATGGATGTTCTTAATGAAGTCCTTGGATGCCAAAAAAGAGCTTTCATTTTTAGAAGTGTATGGAGCTAAAGTCTAAATAAGCTCTTAGCTACAGTAAAATGTATTCTTGTTATGAATCCATGACGTAGGTCACGATGTCACAGATGATCAAAGCATATAGGGATGAAAATAGACAGAATAATTTGGCCATATAAAGGGCTCAGCAGATAAGATCCCACTTTACAAGTGATATGAATCATGACATGGCACGTGACTTTTAATACATGTTACTTTAGATAAACAAAGTTTGTTGAGTTCAAGCTTCAGATGATGACCATTACCATCCTCAGTCTTGTCCTGCTCAGGTATTTTGAAAGACATGTTGCCAAGCAACAGATTATCCCTATTCTTTAAAGTAAAAGAGTGAGGACCTTGATTCTTCTGGTTTTAAAATAAACATGAACATAAAGAAGAAGAAACTACAAAACCAGACAAGTGTCCTTCAAACTGTCCATTCACTGATTTCTCCTTATCTTCTCCTTCCTCTCTCTCTCTCTCTCTCTCTCTCTCTCTCTCTCTCTCTCTCCAGTGAAAACTATTTTCTGTTTTGTTCCGTTTTTCACATGTACGTTTACTAAGAAAAAAGAGAAAGGAAATAGAATCACTGAATATATGAGTTATATTGAATTTTCAAATGTGAAATGATTTTCTCATGAGTTTCAAACTCACAGTATAAAATATTTTTTGATTTGTTAATAATCAGTAGGCTAATACTCCTATTAATAATATCAACTCTGCTTGAAATGCTTAACCATATGCATGACTTAGCCTACATTTTGTAGCCTGTTTCTTAAAAGTATAAATATAAAATAAGAGAAAAAAAATCTAGCAGGCTAATATAGCATTCTATACAAATTTCAAATTTAATAAAAAAAAATTATTTGTCTTATTATTTATAAAATTAATTGTATTATACAATTTTGTCATACTTTGTTTTGACATGTTTTGTCAATAGGGGGGCGATCGTACAATGTCAACCCTGTTACCACCATTTTCTGTAGTAAAGCAATGATATTTAAAAAATGCTATTTTTCAAAATATCAAAACAAAAATCGAACGTGACCTTAAAAATTAATCGTAGGCTATTTTTAATATAACAATATATAACTATATAGCTTGTTTAAACTTAAAATTATATTACAACATAGGGTGTATTAACAAATTATTTTTCTCTTATAATCATACAAGAAATCGTTTTCAAATCACCCTATCAAACGGTAAACCTGTTTGTTAGAATGACCCACCACAGCCTATATTCGTGATCCGTCGCTTGTTTAACCGCAGTTTGCTGTAAAATGATATTTCAACGATCATGTTGCGTGTGGGGGCAGTCGTGGGATAAAACACTTATTTTCTTAATCGTGGTTATTGTTTGTTTTCTATTTTCATTGCATGGGTGGCATGATGTAATTGGTGATTGTGAGCTATCAGCCTCCTACTAATTGCTTTGATGAAGAAGCAATAACCACAAGCGCATCTACAGTTTTCAATTAGCATATTACTGAAACTCATTGACATGAGATATAAGTTCTTACTCCTAATCCCGTCCCCAGATAACAGCATTTTGCAGCAAAATTCTGTTACAGCAGCTCGCGGCCAGATGCACCTGTACTGAGCGCGCAACAGGGTGGAGAGTTTGGACCACTGCCTTCGTCTAGATTTGTCCAAATCTGGCTTTGCGCGTTGAAAGGGATCCCATATTTATCCTACGTCACTATCACAGCAGCAAAATGCAGAGATAGTTGGAGATCAGATTCAAATCCATTTATGCACGCCCCCTCCCAACATTTCTTCAGGCGCCTCTATAAAGGATCTGGAGGCAATGTTGCCATCAGAAGCTTCACGCGAAAGCGAGAGAGAGATCCATAGCATACCAACAGTACAACTTAAGAGACGACAGAGGATATATGGGCAAAGAAAAAATGTTTTTCTCAATTGAGTAGCTTTTTTTAAAGATACTATCCGAAACTTGTGGCGTCTGCCCCAAACGATGGCTGAGTAGCTCTAACCGCAGGCAGGTTTTTACTCAGATTATTCGTCCGTTCCAACGATTCTTTGGACTCGACAAAATGTACCGGTCCACTAAAGGAGCATCAAAGGCTCGGAGGGATCAAATCAACGCAGAAATTCGCAGCTTGAAAGATCTTCTGCCCATCTCCGATGCCGACAAAGCTCGTCTTTCCTACCTTCACATCATGTCCCTAGCCTGCATTTACACAAGAAAGTCCGTCTTTTTCTCTCAAGGTAGGGTTAACTTAAAATGACTTTTGAAAATTAAACTGAGAGATTTTGAATGGAGTTGTTGAGTTGCTATTCGAATATAAAGTTATGGATGTTGCGTTAGCCCTTAGATCAGCAAATGCGTTTAGTTTCTTAAAAGGTTAAAAAACATTATTGACCATTACATGGTTTTCTAAAGAACATAAAAAAACCACTTTTTTTTTTTTTTACAAGCATAGATCAGATATGTCATATCTGAGGAATCTCTGTCTCTGTCCACAGTTCTGAAAGTTGCTGGTCTCTGTCTATGGTGCTGATTTTGAGCTATTTGTGTGGATGTTGCTTTAAATTACTTTCACATCGCTTGAGATTAAGAATTTGTACTATGTACATACAGATCTTTATTTTGAGATTTCCATGTTTTGGCTTGATCAGTGGCAGCAGGTCATGATGTGAGCGGGAGCATCCTGTCTTTGCCAGAACTCTCGGAACTGCTGCACACACTGCCAGGGTTTCTCCTAGTCCTGACGAGTGAAGGAAAACTCCTGTATCTATCAGACAATGTTGCAGAGCACCTTGGCCATTCCATGGTAAGAAACAAATTGCAAAATAAATAGTTCATCTAACTTTTTAGTACTTTGTTAGGAATTGGTGCATGCTGAAAATAATTATTTGGGCTTCATTCAGGTGGATCTGGTGGCTCAGAGTGACAGCGTGTATGATATAATAGACCCGGCTGACCACTTCATCATGAGAGGCAACCTTGTGCCAATCACCACACCTGAGACAGGTAATTTACACTGTTGGTTTGACACCTTCTTTTCACATAAATAATTTGAGATGTATTGTACATGATATAAAAAATAATCCCTTAATTTATCACTCTCTCTTTTTTCTAGACCGTCTCTTTCGCTGCCGCTTCAGCACTTCAAAGTTTGTAAGGAGACAGGGATCAGGCAACAAAATGACATTGGTTCGGGCACGCTGTCTGCCACCTCCATACCACACATCCTCTTACTGGACCTCCAATCCAGTGTGGGTGTGTTTTTGTTCCCCACTGGAGTCCAGCGTCCCTCAGGTTTCGTCGGCTAGGAATCCTCTCCCCACCCCTCCTGCGGAGCAGTCTTTCCTCCTGTCCTGTTTCCAGTCTCAGCACAGCCGGGACATGAGAATCCATGCTGCTCAGGACAGGTACATATGAGTCCTGTGAATGTCCCTGTCGGTATATTATTATGTATTTGAGAGTGAGGGAATAATCCTGTTGTGTCTGTTTCTCTCTCTGACAGTGTAAGCGTGTACCTTGGCTATGACATAGAGACTCTGCGTTCCCGCTCATGGTACAGTCTGATTCATCCTCGTGATCTCTCTCACGCCTCTGCACAACACTGCGTCCTGTGTGAGTACATAACTTTATTTATTTATTTTCATTTTTAAATTTGATGCCATATACCAAAAAGCTGGTCTAGTAAATATGGTTTCTTAATTGGCCATTGTGCCCTATTTCAGTACATGAAGGTGGGGAGAAGCAGGTGGAGATGGTGGTCCAGGTAGAGGCAGCAGATCATTCATGGGTCTGGCTTTACATGGTTCTTCACCTGGAGACTGGAGAATATCCCATCAACAGCCACAACTACGTTATAAGGTATAAAGGCTACCAACTTTTAAGTTGAATATACTATAAAATAAAAACAATTATATTTACAATTTTAGTAAAATTATCATTATTAAATAATTAAAATGTGCTTAATTAGATTTTTTTTATTTTATTAAACATACTTTTATACATTATTATTATTATTTTAATTATTAATATTAATAGATATAATATTAATATTATATTAATAATAGTGACAAATATAATGTTTAATGTTTTTAATAAACTTTTAATAATGGTAATCTTAAGTATTATTATTATTATATTAATAATTGTCACATATATAATTTTTACTGTCTTTCATAGACTTTTAATAATGGTAATATTAAGTATTAATATTGTTGTTGTTATTATTAATAATATAACAATAACAATAATAATTTATTATTATTAGTGAAATGTAATGTTTTTAAGATGTTTTATAATATTTTTATATTTATTATATTTAATATATTTAAATACTATAATTTATAATAATAATAATAATAGTATTTATTTTTAAACCTTAAAATAATTTTTTTTTTTAACAATCTGTTATTTTCTCTACCCTTCCCTCAGTGAGTCTGAAGCCTGGTCGGTGCGTCAGCAGTTGTATTCAGAGCAGAACCAGCTGGCTCTCCTGTACCAGGAGACACGCCAGAGCTCTGACCCCCTGTCCAGCCCAGACCAGGTCTTCACACCCAGCAGCAGTGGCCTGTCCTCCCAGTCCTTCGACTTCAGCTTCACCACTTCTGGCCGGAGCTCCTCTGAGGAACTCCCTAGCACCTCTGCCCCAACCAGCATGGCACTCAACCCTCTTCAGGGCTTTTCTCAGGACGAAGAGAGCCATCCACAACTGCATGGCGGTCACCAGATGTGGAGATCAGCCATGACTGTATCCCCCGAACATCTAAGCAACATCCTGAGTCTTTCTGCAGTTCCCCAAACCCATGTCGCCCCTCCGCCCCTTCCTTCATTTAAACCTCCTCCTAAGCGTCAAAGCTCAGAGGAGTTCATTTGCACACCTCCTTACACCCCACGACTCGGAGGGGGGAGTTTCATGTTTGGTGATGAGGCATTTAAATCAGACCATAGCAATGTAGTCAAAATGAGGCAGTCTATAACCTCAGCGTCGCTTCCTGCAAGCATCGGCCCCACTCAACACTGCCGCAAACGCCTATATGAAACGCTACCGCCTACTCCAGACAGCCCAGGCAGTGACGAATGCATTCTCATGGCGCTTCCGGAGATCAGAGGACCTCTGTACGTAGACGTTCCCCATTTCCCATTCCACAATCCCCCTGAGGGCCTTTTAACCCCCGAGGCCTCGCCCACCAAAAAGCCCTGTTTGAGTTTCTTCCCTCGGGAAGACGATTCGGAAAGAGAGCGAATGGAGATTTTGCTCCTGGCTCAGTACATTAGCACTTTAGCTGAAGGTTTCTGTCATAGCCACCCACAAAACACATCGGCTCCCCCTCATCACGCATCGTTTGAGGGCCCAAACTCCTCGCTGGCTCACATTGATGTCTTTATGTTTGAGGAGAAAGCAGTAGATGGCATCCCTCTTCCAAATCTGCCATCCACCTCCCCCACACCTCCCTCACCTTACTCATCAGAGCCGTCCTACGCTCAGCGCTCCCCGAGCCGCAGCTCCCCTGTCCACGCGCAGGAGGAGGCGGTGACTCTGAACGGTGTACACCACCTCTGTAGCGCTCAGTCGACGCACTGTAATCGCATGGCCGGGGGTGGGCCGCAGGAAGTCGAGACACCCGACGAGGACGTGGAGATGATGTCCACCCCAGGGTCCACTGCACTTCCTGCCCTCACTCCTGCTCTGCCTTGTGCCCAGTCCCTCCTAGAGGAGCTGGTCACCATGGAACCTGTGTTTGGGGCAGCCGCCCCGATGACTCCTGCCGAGAGGCAACAAGATGAGTTGTATCAACTCCCTCATCAAGGCGGACAACAGATCTTCTACCAAGGTGAAAAACTGTGGCATTTTTTGCAATTTCAGCATGTCAGTATCTCAAAGTTTTTGCGTCTAAACTGTGCTTCTTCTCTCTCCTTTCCTACAGATGGAACCAGTGATCACATGTTTTAACATAAGTCTGTGACTTAATCAACGAAGTATGGCATATTGTCATCTTTTACGAAGCTATTTTTCTGGGATAATGTGGTAGATTTTAAACAAAGTATGTTAAAAATGATTATTTATGTTTATATTTCAATATCATGAAGTCACATGAACATGCATCCTATTCATATTGGACTGTCACTTTGGGGAAAAGTACTTAAAGTAACATAAAGGCAATTGCCACTTTGTATTCACTTATAGTGAAGACTGTGTTTTACTGAAAGGATATGTTTATGAATCACAAGTGTATCTTTAAACCATCGTAGAGTTCTACGGTCAAGTAGAGGATGATTCCTACCTACAATACTCTCTTTCTATTTGCTCTTCATTGTGTCAATGCATGAAAATCATAGAAAATACTTCATAATAAACAATATTCCTTTATGTTTTGTCCTTTGTTTGGAGAACAATGTAGGATTTGCTTACAGTCCTAAAATTAAAGGTTACTGGCATTGATGGTTCCATGAAGAACATAAGACACTTTAAATTGCATGAAAGGTTCTTTCTTGTGGATATACAAATGTTCGTAAAATTAAGAAAAGGTTGACTGAAAATTCTTTGAGGAACCCTAAATGGTTCTTCTATGGCATCGCTGTGAAAACCTTTCTTTTTAAGAGTGCATTCGATGTACTATATGTTCTTGTCCACAAAGAATATCCTTGAATTTGATGCGCTCTTGTTTTCCAAATATGTATATGAGAGTCAATTAAATGCATCAAAGCGAGGTTCATCGGTGTGTGTTCATTGTTGCTGCCCCGTCCATTGTTCCCTTTCATTCACTGCCTTTTTAGTGTGTCTCCATGGTTTCCTAGGACTGACTGACGCAGATGATGAGGTGCTATCTGTTTTTCCTGACGTATGCACTTGACTCAGAGGCACAGTAGAGACAATCAGCCTCCTACACACACACACACACATGCATATATGTCCACAAACGCATGCTGTACAGTGAATAGTCAGCCCACACTTTCCCATTATACCTGGAAGCTCACGATAATACCCTATATGGCCTTTCCTGCCTTTCCATTTTTTCCTCTTGTTGCCGGGGAAGCAAGATCTTCCTTTTGCAATCTCCACCTCCGGTGTCCTTAAATCATTGTTTGCTTGTCAATTATCCAGTTATGCACCTTTCTATCGAGTCCGACGTCCGGTGCTGGGCTGACCCTCCCACATGGGACCATGGGCCAACTTACCGCCCCGTGTCCAGAAATACACCACGAGTTCCATCTGAATAAAACTCTCTCATGTCTTCTCTTCCTGTCCTTGTGAGAATGATGCACTTTCAGCATTGAAGAGGAATAAAAATAGACTGGACTGAAAAGAGGAGGAAAAGAGGGAATGGGGAGCGCTTGGAAGGTGCACAAGGACTTTTAGGTGCTTATTCATCCTGCTTTCCTCCCACTCCTACAATCAGTCAGCTGAATTTCTTTTCATCCTCCCTCTTTCACACATCTGTGCTTTCTCATTGGTACCGTCCCATTCATTAGGACCCTCTCTCCTTATGACTCACCCTTACCTCTTTAAATCATCTCTCCCTTCTCTGCTCTCTCACTCTTCATCATCCTCCAGATACGTCCACACAAATAGCCCGTGCCTACTTAAATCATAATGGAAATGCAAAAATTAAGATGCTCTCATCTTGTTTTCTGGAAAGTATGATGAAAACAACCACCTACCTTGTCTGTACTATTCAAAGACGTACAAAACATTTCTATTCTTAAGCTCTAATGCCACGGTGCAACATCAGAAGAACACTTTTCTCAACAAATAAATTATATTGGCAGAGATACAGCAAAACAAATCTTTGAATTAAGTAGGCCTATTATTTTGACAAGCTATCTTCATCCCGGGGTTGAGACGATGTCCTCAGTTCTTCACACGCACGAAGGCCTGCATTGCACCAACATGAAACTTTATTCAGTGTCTTTACTTTTGATTTGTCAGTATATACTGTAAAGACTGCTCAATGCTGACGTTCAGTGGTCATTAATGGAAATTGTATAGAATGCTTGTGGAAAAAAAGAGAATTTATTATCAAAATAATGTACTTTAAAAGTATATGGTAACATGCAAACTGAATGTAATGTTTAGGTAGGATGCTTAATCGTATGTGTACAACTCAAGGTGTAGAGCACCTTAAAGTTTACATTATTAAATTTAATTCTTACTTAAAGTGTTAGTTCACCCAAAAATGAAAATTCTGGCATTAATACACACCCTGACGCTCCAAACACAAATTAAGATATTTTTGATTAAATCTGAGAGCTTTCTGACCCTGCAGAAAGTGTCAGCAATGCAGCTGACACTTTAAAGGCCCAGAAAGGTAGTAAGGACATTGTTAAAATAGACCATGTGACATCAGTGGTTCAACTTTAATATTATGACATAGTTTTCATTTTTGGGTGAACTAACCTTTAAGTGTGTTAGGAAACACAGCTATGAAAGTATACACACTTAAGTGTCCTTTTAAGTCATTAAAGAGATAGTTCACCTAACTTTTTTTTTAAGTTATCATTTAGGCCAAAAAAAATTTTCAAACCAGAATTCCTTTATCTGAACACAAAACAAGATATTTTTGAAGAACATGTGTAGCTAAACAGTTGATGGTCGCTACTGAAATCCATAGTAATTTTTTTCTATATGGAAGTAAACGTAGACCATCGACAGTTTGTTTTGCCATATTCTTCAAAATATATTTGTCTGTGTTCAACAGAAGAAAGAAACTCAGTTTAGAGCAACTTGAAAGTGAGTAAATAAGGACAAAATTTTCAGCTTCCAGAAAGTTACACCACAGAAATATTTTCTTCAAACCCCACAAAAATATCGATATAATTCCTAATTCGTATTTTAAGACGTGTTCGTCACAAAAGAGGTGTATTCAAATCGTATTTTTTTATTTATTTATTTTTTTATGAACTGCATTTCCTAATGTATTCTTTTTGGGGCAATTTAAAATAAGAAATACTTAAAATTCACCGCTCGTGTTATTTGTAAAAGACCAGATTTACCACACCCATTCACTAGATGGCGGTATTGAGCAGTTCAGGCTTGAGCTCGTGACTGGTCCAGGATCGAGGAAGATGCCTCGGGTTCAATGCATGTTCAATATGGCGACGTGCATGTTGGTAACATAACAGCGAGGGTGGGAGAACTCGTCCTTTTTTCCTTGGACTGCAAACTAAAGGCAGCACTTAATAAACGTCGGACACTTTGTTTTAACATAACGTACATACAGGTAACGTTAAATTAAACTCAAAAGGAATAATTTTACACTAGCATAGTGTATTTCACTATCATTCACAGTGACCTTATACACATCTTATGATTTGATTTTGCAGTTGTTTCTACATTTGAATTAAAATGTCTTTTCTTGGAAGTCTGAAACCAATGCTGTCGTCTGTTTTGCAGGGTAAGTCTCAGCAACGGAATTTTGACTAATGTCCTATTAAAATAAATGACTGAAATAAATTATGCTACTTTCCATTGTGTCATTTTTGCAGCATCGCACTCTGTACCTTTCTGGTCTGGACCTGTGTTCTCCAGGACAATGGCCACTCTCAATCAGATGCACCGTAAGGGCAGACCTCCCCCACCTCGTCCAAAAATCAGTGTCACTTATGGGCATCCACAGCTCAAAGCAGTAGTGCTGAAGA
>JAUZSZ010000065.1:4406106-4418752 GCA_034780575.1 Labeobarbus marequensis | reverse complement strand
CGTCTGAATGGACAGGGATCAGACGCACAGGAAAAGCACTTTAGTTCCACTCTCATTGCAGTTTTTCCTAACAAATGTACTACTCAGTCCCCTATGAAGTGCACTGGCAGAAGGAAGGCCGAACAATTGCGTTTGTTTTCCCTATGTGTGCGCTAGTACGCCAGCATTTTTTAAGGTCTTTTTTTCCCTGGCCCTGATTCAGAGAGATATTTTTAGGTCAAATCAAAGACATTGAGGTTTTTCATTTACTGTGAATATAGGCTCTGTGGCTTGGAGACTGAAGAAATGAAGGGAAAAATGCAGATATTCCAGAAGAGAGAGGAAGAAATGGATAGCCTTTTAAAAGGGGTGGTGTCATAAATTGATTTGGGGTTCATTAGAGCGGATAATAGGTCTATACAATGTAAATTTAGCAAGAATATAGGCTAATTCATTGTGGTCTTATCACATATACAAGGGTCCAAAATTAATTTTTGTGTCTAATCTTCACACCAGCGGCAGGTGAATTTTTACTAGCTATGAAACTGTATTTAAAATTGATTTGCAATGCATGAAATTACTATCATGTCAGTCTCTGCTGTATATAAAATATAAACCCTTTTTTGGAACATACATTTGCTGCAGAATGTTGTTTAATTAAGAGATCTGATTGGTCAACAGTGGGTCTGCAGCAGTGCACAATGTGCCCTAGTCAAGCTGCACAGGAATGTCAGGATGATTGATGCTTTACACAGGGCCGCCACAAAAGCATTGGGGCAAAGGGAATCCACCATGAGAGGCAGGGATGAGAAAGTTAACACACTCAGTCTGTTCCCACACTCTTCTCCATAGGATCCCATCAGCATGTTCTGTTTCACCTTCACTTACATCTTCAAATTGGGAATTCTCAGGTGCTTTATACAGCTGCTGATGTGTCCTGCTGTCAGGCAGTAATGTAGTGTAATGTAGATTGAGCCGTTTTCAGACACACTCTTGTACGGATTGAGTTCATGTTCTTTTGAATGGTAGTGTACTGTATGTCATTTAAAGTTTGAGGCCGGTATGATTTCTAAATGTGTTCAAAAGAAGTATCTTATGCTTAAGTCTGCATTTATTTGAAAAATACAGTAAAACAGTACTATTGTAAAATGTTACAATTTAAAATGTTTTCTATTTATATAGCTGTATTTTAAAATGTAATTTATTCCTGTGATGGCAAATCTGAATTTTCAGCATCATTGTTCCAGTCTTCGGTGTCACATGATCCTTCAGAAATCTTTCTAATAGGCTTATTTGGTGCTCAAGAAACATTTCTTACTATCATCAATATTTGGCTGCTTTATTTACGTGGAATATTTACGTGGAAACCGTGATGCATTTTTGAACAACATTTATTTGTAATAGAAACCTTTTATACCATTATAAATTACTTTTAATGTAACTTTAAAAAAAAAAAAATCGATTTAATGCATCCTTGCCACATAAATGTATTCATTTCTTTCAAAAAACACAAACAAACAAACAATAAACGATCTTACTGACCTCAAACTTCTGTGATGCAACTTCTTCCTTTTTATGCAACATTCCCTACAATTTGTTTCATATTAGCTGATAAAATCCAGAGCTCGCCTGCTTAAGCTTAGCCAGTGTTGTTTTCTGAACACTAAACATATCTATCTTCTGATGCAATGCTTTTTTCTTCATAATTTTCTGGAGTTTTTTAATACAGTTTTGAAATCTCCCAATGAATGCATAGTGAACTGGGATTTGCCTGTATCAAACATCTGGGTTCCATGGGTCCATATATTATTTTTCCCAAAAATTAGACTTAATTTTCTATTTAAAAGAATTAGCATTTCCTTCAGGAAATGCAAATCTAGCTGTAACTGTAAAAAAAAAAAAAAACATTTGTGTGGTGTGTGGTCACTGTCCTGCTCCTCAATGCTTTGAATTCTGCTTTGTTCAGGATTAAACACACACACAGCTGTAATGTGACTACTCTGAAGTGGCTGTTGTGTGTGGTCGTCATGTTGTTGCACTGGCCAGATGAGGTTTATCCAAGAACCAAGCCCTCATATTTACCCTGCAGACCAAAAGTCAACACACTCTAACACTTGCTTGTTTACCTTTTTCAGTTACGACTCTCTTTTACCACCCCGCAGGGACGAAGCTGGATCGTGAGGCGGAGCTATGAAGATTTCCGAGTCCTGGATAAGCATCTCCATCTCTGCATCTATGACCGCCGCTTTTCCCAGCTCCCCGAGCTGCCCCGTTTCGACAGCCTGAGGGAGAGAGCAGAGGTAAGACCCCAAATGCTTCTCTTTTAGCACTCCCCTGTGGCCATTGAGACATTTTAGGCTCTTGCCTGTAAACATAGAATGGTCAGACCTTTCATATACAGTGCTTATCCTGCAAGATGCCCCTCTCAGAGCAGCTTTAGACATCTGTGATGAGTGATTGCTCAGTGAGGCTGGTTAACAGCACCTAATGGCGTCCCTTGAGAGACCGTCAGATGGATATCCCTGTAGTGTTCAAAAAAAACCTCTTCTCCCTGCTGTGTTGGGCATACCTAGCATTTGTTTCACAGAGTAGTATACTTGAACCGCGGCATATTTTCACTGCTAAATTGATCTGCTTTGAAGTTTGAGTGGCTGATAATGCCGCCCATTATGTTTTGCAGTAATGGAAGTGTCTCCAAGCTGCTAAATGGAAGCTCCCACAATGCTTTTGTGTGTAATCAGGCGCTTTGAGGTTCCCAATACAAGAAAACAGCTCCAAGGTCATATTTCACCTATTGGATTGTGCAGTTTTATTCACAGAGAGATCTTGGTAAAGATGCATCTGAATCTTGAAAGGGGAACTCAGTATTACAAGCTCTGAGATGATCTTAAAAGGTTAACTGGCTCTGATTTATAGGAACAAACACCTCAGAGGACACACTAATTATGAGGCTTGCCTGTGCATTAAATGTGTGATGTCTCACACAAATGAGCCTCATTAGCACACGAACAAAACATAGCAAATAACTGAAGCAAGCGACCGTGTCATTAAAGAATGCTGTTCAATTTCTGTTTACCTACGTTCTTCATGTTGTTTTCTGGTATAGTCAGCACAAGCAGAGTTGCCTTGGATTTTAGAGCTGTATCGAGCATGAGAGTTCACAGCTGTATGTTCGGTCTTCTTTGACCTAATTATGCTTCCTTTGCAGCCCCTTTTGGCCATAGTTTTACATTTTGGCGAGTCTGCCAGCATACGTCTGGGAAAGGAATTGACAGGAGGGTGGATCTTGGGATAGGTTCAGCTGGAACCGATTCCATCAGTGCTCTGTGGATCATGAATAAACTCTAATGGGATTTCATTGGCACATTTTAATATCTAGCTCTCTTTTCTCTCGTTGACTGGTTGTCTACCAATCACCAAAACACTTGTCTTTCATATGATATTACGTTACACTTATATATATACACTGTGGTATCAGACCCCTTTAATTAGATGGTGGTGACTATAAAGCTTAGTTCAAAAAACAGCAATTATTTGAAATAGAAATCTTGTGTAAAATTTTAAATGTCATTGCTGTCATGTTTGATTGATTTAATGCATTCGTTGTGAATAAAAATGTTAATTTCTTCCCCAAAAAAATCTTACTGACCTCAAGTTTTTGAATGATAGTGTACATTTAGCCATGTTGTGTATATTGATATTGTTTATATTTGGCCAATTGCCCTCCGACATTTGTCTCATGCAAATATGATGTGACTGAAGAGAATTATTTAAATAAACATTAAAGGGGTCATCGGATGCAAAATTCTTACATGTTGTTTGAACAAAAATGTATATTGGCAGTGTTTGTACGCATCCACCCTATAATGATAAAAATCCACCCAGTGTTTTTTTTAAATCCCTATAAATAATATCCCCTTTTTCAAATCAAGCCATTCTCCGCTTCTTGGCTGTGTGACATCACACAGACCCAGGCCCCTCCCACGATTGTTGATTGACACTGGTGCTTTACCTTAGACCCGCCCTGAGTGAGCTGTCATCCATTTGCCATTGTTTCGACACCGGAGCAGGTGTAGACCAGAATGTCTCCTTAGCGATTTGAGTTGTTCTGTTGTTAGATGTAATAATAAACATAGCAGACGTCATTTACTCCCAACATCTGAGCCGCTGAAGACACAGTGGATTACGTTTGTTTTTGAAGGGATTGCACCACTGATCTACGCGTTTGTTTGCACAAATCATTTGTGATCCAGCCTCACCTCCAGAAAAAGTGCGAATAAGGTTCTTTTATGAATCATTGCAAATCATCTTTCCTAATAACGTGCTAGTTAGCAAGTTCCACGGCTAAACAGTCTCATGAGAACTGCTCGTCACCCCACATAAGAGAGGGGCGGGGTGAGCAGAGTTCATTAGCATTTAAATATGCTACAGCATATTTAAATGCATTTAGCATTTAACATGAACTAAAATGGCTTGCTGTGTGCAGAGCTGATTTTGACAAGGTAAAAATGTTGTTTTACACTACCATTGAGAAATTTTAACCAAAGTATGTTATAGACTTTTCATTAAGAACCTAAAGAATCATATAAACTTGTGGAAAATGGGCATCCGATGATCCCTTTAACATTTTTACCATTCTGTAGCAAAGTGCATTAACATATTGAATGTTGTTTTCAGCTCATTTTAGCTTTTCTGAAAGAGAGACATAGAAACCTTGATTAAGTACTGAGTTCTTTTGTTTTGACCTTCCTTTCCTGTATTTACAGTACTACAGATTAATACACACACAGATGCATTATGACATGTAAACAAATGCTGCAGACCAAACTCGGATGTGGAGAGTCCTATTTAAGACCTATGTAAGATTTAAGAAATGCTCTCTTTAATTTTCTCTGCCTAAAAATCCTGTGTAAAGCACACATACACACAAAAGCACAATTTCTTCAGAGCTTCTGTAGGCTTGGTGCCATACCACAATGAAGTTACTTTTTCCTTTTTTTTTCTTCTTTTTTTTTTAATAAAGTTGCAGGTTTTAACGTTAAGCTCTTTGTTGATGTGCTGACACCCTCCTGTTTCTATTTTCCAATAGGAAATATTTTTATTATAACTACTGTATTTTTAGACTGATCTGTATGTAATGGGGTTTAAATGGAAGTTAAGTTTTAGAAACAGATGTGTGGTTGAGCTCTTTTATTAGACTGATCTTTTGAGCTGTATAAATATAAGACAGCTCCACCTCACCTCCTTCTGCTATATTAGTTTTTATGCAAGCCATGTGGAAGTATAATCCAAATCATTTTATATCTCAGCATGCAACTGGAGCCCTTTTAAAGTAGCCACAGTCACCAAAAATACACTCCAAAGCAGCAAATAAATGTTTTCCAAGCCTTTTATGGCATATTCAACTGAAGAGGCTAGCATTGTTTTTGAGTGTGTAGAAATGCAAATGCAGCTGAGTTGCATACTCAAATTATGCGTAGATTTATGTTGAAACCCTACATAGTTTCTACACAGAAAACTGCATTCCCTACACCTACCCTATCATTTTCTAATGAAAAAGTATGCAAACTCAAACCATTCGTTCTTAGGTTTATGCAAGCTTTTAACCTCCCTGTAAAAGTACTCTGTATTTATAGAATTACCCCCTTGGAAGTTGTCACACTAGCTTTAACCTCCCTCTCTCACTCTCTTTCTCCCAATAGACAGTTTCCCAGATGCTGATGGCTTACCTCTCCCGTCTCTCAGCGATTGCTGATAATAAGATCAACTGTGGGCCGGCCCTCACATGGATGGAGGTAGTGATCTGATACCATTTGGGCAGAGATAGCTGATTATTCACTTGAATAATCAGTGAGAGTGAGGGATGTTCACTGAACATAAATTCAATGTTGCCATTAGCTGGTGTGTCATATTTATCTCTTTCTCCAGGTTGACAACAAAGGGAATCACTTGCTGGTGCATGAGGAGTCATCCATAAATGTTCCAGCTATCGCAGCTGCCCACGTGATCAAGCGCTACATTGCCCAGGCAGCTGATGAGCTGTCATTTGAGGTGACTAGGATAAAAATGAAGTCAGATTAATGCAGTGTTGAAGATGTGTGATTGTCATACTAATAATGAGTATTTTGTGAAGAGTCTTGATTAATTTCTCTCTCTCTCTCTTTTTCTCAGGTGGGGGATATCGTTTCTGTAATAGACATGCCACCCAAAGAGGACACCACCTGGTGGAGAGGAAAACATGGTTTCCAGGTTTGTTCCGCGTGATTTAGCCCTCTATTTCAAGTGTACATGGCAGTTTAGAAATTGCAGGTAGAGTCCCCCTGGAGCAACTGACGATTAAGTGCTTTCACTGTGATCACAGTAACTCTCCAGCCTTCAATAAAGCTTGAACCTGCAAGCTATGGGTTTGACAGCCCGAGGAACTAGAAGTGCTGTTTAAAAATAAAAATGAAGAACCAGTTTAATAATTTCAAAAATAAGAACGTAAATAGACAAATATCTCACTTTTTATATTGACAAATAAAAAGTTTATTCATGTTTAAAATTAAACTGATTCATTTAAAATAATGCATAGTCATTTTTCAAAGTGACAATAGATGAGATTGTTTAAATGTTTAAAATAGACACTTTAAATTTGTAAAAAACAGACTTACTGTAAACGAAGTTGTTTAATTTACGATTAAAAGTATTTACATCTAATAATGTATCAATATAAAATAATGCATTAATAAAACTCTTCAAATTAACAGACAAATATTAAATTGATTCATGTTTAAAATGACAGTTAAGTGTTATACTTGAATACATCACTTTTCATATCATCAAATGGACATCATTTAAATTGTATAAAACTGTAGTTAATTGTAACAGTAACACTTTAAATTGTTACATTTTCTAAAAAAAGGGGGAAAAAAGCATTGCTTTTCTTAATCCATTTGGTAAATGCTTTTCCAAATGCTTTGTCACTACCTAGTAAAGTGTCAAAAACAAGATGCGTCATTCCTCATATTACCAAATATGACTAACAAAATGACTCAGTTGTCAGTGTAAAACGCAGTCTGTGTGTAAAAGAATCCAGTCCAGTTTAATAGATGAGTTTGGCTCATCGTTCACCCGTGAGCATGGGTGAGACCGATTCGTGAGTCACTTCACATTCTGCCAACTTGCCAAACTATGCTCTCTTATTGCCCCATGAGCATATGCCCAGCATTGCCATCTTTGTTTGCCCCTGTTGGTATTCAGTGCTTTGGCATGTTATGCCATTTCTGCATCTCCAGTGAGTCACAGTGAGGGCCTTTGTAGGGAGACCAGTTCATGGTGGCATGTGTGCTGGATCCATCGGTGGGGCAGCCTGACTCTGAGCTCTGGCAGCCTACAGCTGGGTCAGGTAGCCAGCATCTGTCTGCATGGAAAAAGAATGTGCAGCAATGCCAGCTGTCACCACAAGAATCAGCACACACTGATGTCAGCTGGGTCGTCAGAATCATAATCAACTCTAGTGTAGAAGAGACTGAGCTTTGCTAAACGGTCTGTGATTGGTCACACAGTCAAGGTTATAGTAATAGACATGGTTAATGTTTTCTGCAAGATAAGCTTATATGATACAGAAAGCCTCGTCTTTTGTCATGGACTTGATTCATAAATCTGCAGTTGGTTAGTAGGTGATAGAATGATAAAATCAAACTTTAGGTTGTAAAATATGGCAAGCTTGTACAATTGGCTCTGTGTGTCCTTTTAGTTAGTTCATGTTGGTGCATGAGAGTCTGATGAACTTTGAATCTACTTTCAAGTCCTTTTATCAGCAGGTTTATAAGTTAGGCGACCTTGAAATATATAAGCCTTATGTTACTGTTTTCAGAGATTTTTTTCTTTGATATGAAACTGGAATGTCACAATGAAGTACCCCCCCACAATCAAAAAATTACTTAAACTTTGTCCTGGCATCCCTCGTTGTCCTGGCATTAAATCATTATAATTAACAAGAACAGTGTGGAATGTATAACAGAAAATTGCAAGCATTTGCAATCATGCAAATTGATCAGTTAACATAATATTTTCAGTGGCAATATAGCAAATATAGCACTGACCCCAACTTCTGTTTACATACAGTACAATTCAAGTATAAGAACATACAAAAAGTTTGGAGTCAGTAAGAGGTATAGACTTTTATTTTTAATTTTTTTTTTCAAGTAAGGACACTTGAAATTAAGCAAGTGATAGAGAAGACATTTAGAATTTTCTATTTCAAATAAGTGTTCTTTTGAACTTTGTTAATCAAAGAAGCATAAAATAATATATTATGATTTTCACAAAAATATTAAGCATCACAACTGTTTTCAACATTGATAATATAAAATATTTTGGAGCACCAGATCAGCATATTTGATTGATCGCTGAATACTAGAGTAACAGCTGCTGAAAATGTAGCTTTGTTGTAAATTACATTTTTTTTAAATACATTAAAATAGAAAAGTGGAAATTGAAATCTTAATTGAAATTACTGCTATTTTTACTGTATTTTACTGTATTGATCAAATAAATGTACCCCTGATGAGATTAAGAAACTTTTTAAAAATGCCCCCAAAAGACCCCAAAATTGTAAACAGTAGTGTATATTATTGTTTTCTCAGCTCTTCTAAATGAGTTACAAATCATTCTAGATATGCCGATGCAGCATGAAAGCATATAGATGCCTGATTTTACTGTGCTGTACACTTCTTTATCATTCCAGGGGCTCAAGATATGATCATTAATTAAATGAGATAGGGCTGCATTTTTAGAAATCTCTAGTTGTGATAAAAAATAAATAAAAATAAAACAGTGTTAATATAATCTAGCAGAAGGACTCGCTATTTCAGATTTCACTATTTTCATTATTTTAGCTTATTAGTTTGCCTCTTTAAGAATTATTTTAATATATTACCATAGTTGTATTTTGTTATGACATTATGTTTTCTGAATGTGACGAAGTGCAGAATGTAGAGTGATATGATGAGCACTGGCATGTCTGTCTCCAGAGAGAGAAGAAGCTTTTTAAACCTTCTCTGCTCTTCACAGGTTGGCTTCTTTCCCAGCGAGTGTGTGGAGCTGATAAACGACAAGGTCCCACAGTCTGTTACCAACTCAGTGCCAAAACCAGGTACCACAAAACACACACACACACACACATACCTCAAATCCTGCTGGGACAGCTCATCAGTTCTTCTGCTCACGTCTATATTAACCATCCCATAACAGCTTACTTCTACTGCAGGGCATTATAAACCGCAGCAACCCAGCAAACATCATCAGGAAAGCGAGCGCAAGGTCACACTTGCTGTTCATACACATTCAGATTCCTCCTGAGGCTGCTAGACCTTTGAAAAGATGCAGGTTTTGGAAGGCTAGCTTGTTACTCGTGTTGCAGTGATAGATTAATCATATTGGAGAGAGGGTGGATTGGAGCAAAGTGTATAAGAAGTGATGTGTTGAATCAGCCATGGATCGAGTTTGTGTGGTGTGTGTATTTGAGTGAACTGGGACAGGTGTTGACTGGAGCCTCTGGGTCCTGTTGCATGAATCACAGATCTTCAAACCTCCATGAAGAGAAGACTACAAGCTGCTATTTGATGTTTTAGAGCCTGTCGTCCTTGGGAAGGGCACAGCTGCTTTTTAAGAAAGTGTCACTTCAGATTTCATCGAATTGGTTGTGAGACGTGCAAGGTTTTCAGATTTCGAAGCACGTCATCAACACACTGCATTGGAAATTTGTGGTTCACACCCAGTCTATTTTTTTTCTTTCCTTTTTCCCTCCTCACGAAGGAACCCTTTGACCCTTTTCATTTATTATATTCATAGTTGAATCTGTGTTGCACAGTTGTTTGCTTTCCCTCATTTCACTCCTAATGGATTGTTGGAGAGTGTGTATGTGCCTTTAATGTACATCGCACACTGTGGCACTGTTTACAGTATATTTCACTGGCCAAGCACTGAAATGTCAAAAGAAACAACTTGATTAATAGAATCTCATATGGACTGTTGCTAGCTTTCACAATCCTAATATGAGCAATACATTTAGTCATATTTGGAGTGGCTGTGGACCATGCGGACTGCTTTAAGAGAGGTCAGTTTACATCATAACTTGGACTAACTGGCCTGCCAAGCTGTCCGGAGACTTATCCATCACCCGCAGCCATTTCTGTTTGGTTTTAGCCATTTTGTGTATCAAATCAATGCTTATTGGCATCCGCAGAGGGTTGAATCATCATGACTCATCAGACCAATCAGAATGCTGGCTTGCAGTGGGTGGGTGGTAGGGCTCTGTGGTACACATCGTCTTGGAGGAGTAATATCGCAGAGATGCAATGATGTGGCACAGCACAGTGTAATCAGCCCGAAAAAAGAGCCCTGGGGCTCTTGGGCGTAATTACAGCAATGCTTTTTACCATTTCATTATTAAGGCCAATGCAAGAAACAAATGAGGTACATTATTAGCTTTGACTATGCAGAAGCTTTTTCCTGGGGTTTAGCTCTATTTTTCATTTCTTGTTCATGTACTGACTCTGACACTGTATTTGGAATGTATGTTGCATTGCTTTGCACTTATTGCATGTTATTTGACTGTGCTTCCTCCACTGCTCCCTCAGCGTCCCCCTGCTCTGGTCTGCGGCCGGCCTCCTGGAGTCTGTTCCCACCCTGTGCGTGCTGGTATATTCTCCCCAACGCCTCTCTTTTTGCCTTAAAGGGCTAGTTCACCCAGAAATAAACAATCTGTCAACATGTGCTCACCTTTGTTGTTCCAAACTCATATGACTTTTTTTCTCCATGGAGCATGGAAGTTTTTATTTTATTTTATTATTTTGTTTTATTATTTTGGTCCTTTATTTTATTTTTGGTTATCATCTTTTGTTTATTTTCTTGTTTGTTTTTTGATTGCTGTCTTGCTTTTATTCTTTTAGTTTTATTTTGTTTTTAGTTTAGTTTAGTTTTTTGTTTTGTTTTGTGCTGTAAGAGACTGGTTAACGCACCGTTTTGGAATGACATAAGGCCAAGTAAATTCTGACCATTTCATTTTTGTGTTGTTAACTATCCCTTTAAACACAAACATACATATAGTCACACACACACACATACACATCTCCTGCTCACCTTTTTTCTCACGCGCACACAGATGCATTTTCTCACTATCATTCTTTTATCACACTTTCTCACTGCATGCATAAGTTGTCCTTTGGCAGTATCATAAAACTGCGTTTCTCTTGCATTGCAGCTTAGAGCACTCTTATCCATGTCTAGTGTTTGTCTTCACATGCATTTTATTGCACCGTCTTGTTTATTATCATTTATAGCAGCTTCAGAACTGTTGTGAAACTTTCCCAATGGCCAGGAAATGTGGAGTGAGGGAGGAAACTCTCCTGAAAGACTGCTAAGCTAATAGAGCTGCATGTGCAGCTGTTGTTCTCATGTTCTCTAACTAGGTCCCTCCCTCCCTCTCCCCTTCTCTACTCCCGGCATACAGATTTGGAGATGGAGAGTGTAAAGCAGGACAGTGCATGGGCACCTGACCCATTAAACCCCTACAGGCTGAGCTCAGGTAGACCAAACCGTTTATCCATGTACTACGTCTAACACAGACTAACCCTGAACTCTTCTGTGCATCTCCGCACAGTTGCCTGCCACTCACGGGTGCTCTGAACACTACTGGCACTCTGTATCTTTAGAATGTAGTTTCACTGGTCTTTCCTAACACCACGTGTTAACTATATGAAGATTTGATACAAGCACAACAAATATAGAGTCTTGTTTTTCACTTAACGCTCTTCTGGTGTCTCTAGTATGTGACTTTGACCCTTATCTTATAGATTTACCCTGATAGCACTTTCTCTCTCTTTTGACCTGTGTTTGAATGCATGTTACTGTTTAACAATGTTATTTTACTGTAATACTGTCGGATTGTCTCTCTTTGTAGAGATGCATGATGTGTAGAGACTATATCGGCTGTCGAACAATATTTAATTATACATGCTATAACCCTATTTTTATGTTTAGATTACCTTTGCCATCATTAAATGTTCACTTAAAGTTAATCTTTAAAAATGCTAATTTAATTAAATTTATAAGATTTTATTTATTTAAAAAGTATTGAAATTTAATGCTATTTATCAGTTATCACCCATAATATGGAAATATTGGCCAATGTTGTAGATTTCATTGTGCATACTCATTATCCCTATTGTTACATTTAGATGATCTTTGCTATCAGTAAACAGGCACTTAAAATTAATCTAAAATAAATGTTAATCAAAATGTAATTAAAGAAATCCATTTTCATACTGTGTACTATAATGTCTAAAATCATGAATCATTTAAATTGATTGATTTTAGTTTTTAATGTTTAATTTATGTAGAGAAGCTAGAATAGGATTTCATTGACTGTTATTTATTGCTTGTTATCCATAACATGAAAATTCTAGTCGATACTGATAATTGTTTTAATATCATTGCATCTATACTTATTTGACTGTCAACACTTAATGTGTCTGTATTTGAAATGAAGCTTGTGACGTCAGTTTATGGCACCGTTCCACTGCTCTTTCAAGTGCACCAGAAATCCCTATTGTCATGTTATTTTGAAACACACTCCTGGGCTGATTTACATGACCCTGGTTAGGAAAGGCTATAAAATAAT
>JAUZSZ010000065.1:4375758-4389273 GCA_034780575.1 Labeobarbus marequensis | reverse complement strand
ATCAGAAGTAACAGTAAAGATATTTATAATATAAACAGTTATTGAATAATATTGAATATTTCAATATTATAATAAATTCTGTGCTTTTGAACTTTATATCATCTAATAATCCTGAAAAAAAAAATATTAAGCAGCACAACTATTTTCAACATCAACAATAAGAAATGTGACACTGAAGACTTGTAATGGCTACTAAAAATTCAGCTTTGCCATCACAGGAGAATGTTGAATTTTAAAACATATTAAAATAGGAAACTGTTATTTAAAATTGTAATAATGTTTTACAGTATTACTATCCCTGCTGTATTTTATTTAATGAAATAATTGGAAACTTGGTGGGCCTAAGATTCTTTGCCAAGATACCAATGATACAAGATACCAAGATACTTCAATGGCAGTTGTAAATTTATAAACACTTCTGCAGGAAAAAAAAAGATTGTGATTTGTTTGTCATTTTCAAACCATTCTGACCGATGCTTCCAAGAATGTCACAAATCATTCTCAGTTTTGACAATTTACCTCTGTTTCCCAGCTAAACAGAGACATAAAGAATGTACTACTGGCTTTATATGGCAAGTGACAACTCCTTTAACTGGCCTGAAACACACTCACGGTGGCCACAGGCCATCCTTATTGTGAAGCACTGATTGAATGATTTTTGAGACGGCTTAGAGACTAAACTTTGTTGCTTTTTTGAGGATTTTGTGCTTCAGACAGCTATGTCAGGAATGTAGATGAACAGCTGCCTCTGAGAGACTTGGACTCACTCATCTGCCGGTTAAAGTTTGTCAAGACTAGAGGCCAGTCAAGGTTGTCTGTGACTATGATTCCTCTGGGTGAAACATTGCAAGGTCACGTTGGAGGTCTGGATTTTGTCTAATGCCACTGGAGCAAATGTGAAGCTATAAACTCTGCTTATACAGGAGAGCACGGACTTGTTATCTGACGATCGGGCCTGTCTCCAGCAGTTGTTGAAGTTATTTATAGCTTACAAAATCTGAAATTTACTGCACAAAGAATCTGGCATTCTATTCCATTGGCATTTTGACAAGTCTCTCACTTTGTGCCAAAAAGGATGCTCCAGTAACATTTTGTCTAAACCTCTAGTCCCCCAGGTACTCAAGAGCTGCACTGAGTTCATTGAGAAGCATGGAGTGGTTGATGGAATGTACCGTCTCTCTGGGATTGCCTCCAACATTCAGAAGCTGCGGTAGGACATAAACACACTCCCATAATTGCAAGTAGCAGAGATAGGGATTTATCAAACTCTGAATGCAGTGGGTGAATATTAAGCTGCTGCTAATTACATTTCATAATGGGAATGTTTGTATTCTTGAATACAGGAGGAAATGAGTACACCAGAGTGATTAGATGGGGGTTTATTACCAGGTCCAGGACAAGTTGACTTGTCTGCTTGGCCGATTAACAAGTTTTCTCTCCCCTTTGAGTTCCTACATGTAGTTTTGTCAGTGGACAAGTTTAAAACTATAAAGCTATAATAAATATTTTGGGGATTTTTTTTTTTCTGCTTTTGTAAATTGTTAAATATTACACTATCATTCAAGTCTGTGGTCGGTCTGATTTTTTTTCTTTTTGAAGTTTTTGAAAGCATTTTCTAATACTCTCCATGGCTGCATTCATTTGAATGTAATGCAAATTATTATTTTCCATTTTATGTGTTAAAATATAATTTATTGCTATTAAGGAAGATCTGGATTTTCAGAAGCAATTGATTCATTGTCACTTGATCCTTTAGAAATTATTCTAATATGCTGATTTGGCACTCAAGAAACATTTCCTATTTTATTGTTGAAAACGTTCTGCTTAATATTTTTGTGGAGGTTTTGACTTTTTTCAGGATTCTTTGATGAATAGGAAGTTCAAAAGAATAGCATTTATTTGTAACATTATGAATGTATTTACTATGATTTTGATCAGTTTAATGCATCCTTGCTAAATAAAAGAATTAACTTCTTCATCAGCATCGACCATTGGAAAGTGATATTTGTTGTAAATTCCTTCAAATGTTGATATTAAAAGCTAATGTTATTTAATCAGAATTCACTTAAATTTAGGTTTTAAGCACATCAAATTGTCTATGATAGTGTATCAAGCTTGAAACACTTTTTCTCTCTCATTTTAGGCATGAATTTGACTCTGAACAGATCCCAGATCTGACAAAAGATGTTTACATTCAAGACATACACTGCGTGGGTTCCCTGTGCAAGCTTTATTTTCGAGAGCTTCCCAACCCACTTCTCACCTACCAGCTATATGAGAAATTCTCGGTAAGCGTTTATCCCAGAACGACAGGCCTTTAAAGAGGCTTTTCTCAAACTCTCACACTCTTTGTCATCCAAATAGCTCCAGCTGAGAAGCACCTATTATATTAGAACAAGCAAGCCCATACTTATGATATCAAAACCTTTTTAGTTCTTGGTGTGATAATATGCATGGGTCTCTTATCTGAGACTGGCAAAGCAGTGCAGGAGTCATTGAAGGCTTGAGGCTATTTGTTCTATTGATTGCTTTTAATGAGTATACAAAATTAATTGCTTGTCTCTTAAGAGCCCTGCTTCACAAGGAGTTCATCTGCATGCCAAACAAAGCTGTGACATTTACAGCATCTGGAGATAAGTCACTGCAAATGAAAATGGCTTGGAGTAAAGAGTGCGTCAATGTTTTCAGGTTGCTATGGAAGCAGTGAAACTATAATGCACAGGAAATGCGATTGACCATGTGCTTTTGTCCACTCAGCGTTATAGTGTGAACATAGGCTTGAGAGTACTTTTGTTGGTTAGAACTGCTCTAGATGCTGTAACCCTGATATACACCCGCTATTCGCCTTTTTAGGAGGCCGTGTCAGCAGCCACAGACGAGGAGAGGCTGATCAAAATACATGATGTCATTCAGCAGCTGCCGCCTCCGCATTATAGGTTTGTAAATTACCACAGTGCTCTCTGCTGGTTTCTAGAGGATTTGTAGTTCTCTTTTCAACATAGCCATATTTTTCATACATAACAGCCTTTTTATTAATCTACTGCATTAAGCATACTATTTACATTACTAATGCAGTCCAAGTACGTTATGACATTATGAAAATAGAGGCTGTTATTACAACATTGTTCACTTGAATGTGATTCTAATCCAATATGCTAATTTTACTTGGCATCGGATTTTAATGCATCTGTAGTTTTAATGTTCAATATTCATGCTTTTTCTTGTAGAACACTTGAGTTTCTTATGAGGCATCTTTCACACTTAGCAACCTTCAGCTATGTAACAAACATGCATACGAAGAATTTGGCCATCGTTTGGGCCCCCAACTTACTGAGGTAAGATCTCTGCATGATACAACTGTAACGTATGAGAGAACAGATACTTATGGATACAGTTTTACAGAGCTGGGTAGATTGCTTACAAATTGTAATCCATTACTGATTCCATTGTAGTTAGTAACATAATCCATTATATTACACATTTTAAGTAATATAATCAGACTACTTTTAGATTACTTTTGGCTCATTTATCACATTTATTTAAACAGGATAATCTTGTACCATATCAATATAAAAATGTGAAGAAAAAAATATATTCCATTTGTAGTTATTGATATAATGAAGTGCTTTAAATATTACATTACTTTATCAAGGTTTCCCAAACTGAGGGTTTGTCAAGGAACTACAGAGGGTTTGTGAGTTTAATGAAAATCATATAATTAATGAAATCATAAAAATGTAAAATAAAAAAAAATCATTTTAAAATAACAGCAATCAAAAATAAAACACTTACTAAAAAATGTAAATATTTTATTTGTTTACCTGCATGTCATTTGACCGTTAACCAACATCAGAGAACTGTGAACATGCAAATGTGATACCTAATTATTAAAATATTTATTTTAAAATCTCAGGGGTACTTTAAGTAAATATATTAGGGGAAAGAGTTTGGGAATTCCTGTATTACATGTATATAAGAAATAACATGAATTTGTGCATTTTAATGTGTTTGAAAGACAAATTGTTTGAAAGAAATAACCCTCTGTGTGATAATTCAAATAAAAATGAATGTGTTTATCAGTAGTTGATGTAATGTTGAAATGCTAAGAAAACACTTCTTAAAACTGTAATGAGTTTTGTAAATCCAGTAGTCAAATGCTGTGTGGCCTCTCAGATTTCTGTGTAATTATATCCACCTGACTGCAAAACGTCCGCAAAACTGGAAGACTTTGTGTATAAGTGGTAGGCTATTTTTGAATAATTATGAATAATTTATTGCTATTGAGTAAATATATAATCAATAAAAAAGTAACTGTAGCCTGATTCTTTGTATTTTAAAATGTAATTTATTCTAATTACAAGTACTCAATTTTTGGATTTCCAGATTACATGTAATCACTTACTTCCCAGCTCTTGCAATTTATAACTATCAATATAAAAACCTAGTATTCATAACTAATCTTTGATTTTTATTCTCAATTAAAAAGGTCAAAGCAAATAGAATCAGCTTGCTTCAGCGGCACAGCAGCCTTCATGGAGGTGCGAATACAGTCTGTTGTGGTGGAGTTCATCCTCAACCATGTGGATGTTCTCTTTAGCCCCAAACTGAGCTCTCTCATACGAGAGGGAACAGGTATGCAATATGAACAGATTTCAACAGATATTTAAAGTTTTTTGTATTGCTATATATTCATCACACATTTCTTTGTCTTCGTAGGACATAACTCTTTGTCTCGGCCTAAATCTTTGCTGGTACCCTCTCCGTCCACAAAGCTGCTAACACTAGAAGAGGCACAGGCACGTACCCAGGCCCAGATCAACTCACCCATCACTGCAGACAGCAAGTACATAGAGGTGGGAGAGGGTCCTGCAGCCTTACAGGGAAAATTCCACACGGTCATTGAATTCCCTACTGAGAGGTATAAAGCTAGCTTTAAAATGTTGCAGTTTTTTTAATGCTGTCATAAAGAAACCAATTATGTGCCTGTTATTCTCAAAGTGATACATTTTGTACATTTTATCATTCTTTTCTCCTAGGAAAAGACAGCCCATAAAGTCTAAAAAGTCTCCAGTTGGCAGTTGGCGGTCTTTTTTCAACTTGGGCAAGTCTTCCTCGATGTCTAAACGAAAACTACACCGCAATCCCAGTGAACCAAACGAACTCAAGGCCATGGCATTGGCTGGTTAGTGTTGTGCCATTTTGTCATCTTTAAATGTTAGATAGTCATTAACACAAAATTAACCCAGAGGTTAATCAGGCCTTGTATCATGTGGAAGTGGTTTATTTTGTAATGACCAGCTGATTTTATATTACCCTGCTATTTACTGAATAAATAAATAAATGGACATGAAATATTGATTTTAGTTTAAATGTTTTTATTATGTGAGAGCAGAGAGACTGCAGAGTATTTACAAGAGACAACAACAGTATCTGACTGCAGATTGACCAACCAGACTAACTCTGTTTGGTTATGTATAAGCAATTTATTATAACTCCTCTGTTCCCACTTCATTGCTCAGGAGGAAGAGGAGACACCGGTACTCTTCGGTCTGCCAAAAGTGAGGAGTCTCTCACCTCTTTACATAACGTTGAAGGTAACAGATTCTTAAAAGCTCTAAAAAAAGATCAGCCTCAACTTATAAACCAGCCGTTGCGAAATTCTGACTTTTCTGTTTTTCCTTTGACACAGGAGAGTCTAAGGTGTACAGGCCACGCAGACCTCGCTCCAGCAGCGATGCGCTCTCTGCTTCCTTCAATGGTGACCTGCTGGATAGCAGACAACACTGTAACTCGTATGACAACCTGGGCCAAGGGGACAGTGATGGGGATGATGGACCAATCTGTGTGCCTGCTCTCATCTCCCCGCCACGTTCCGCTGACGATGTGGACCTGAGCCCCCCTGACATTGGCATGGCCTCTTTAGACTTTGACCCCATGTCTTTCCAGTGTAGCCTTCCTCTGGCAGAGACTTCCATTTTCTCACTTGACACAGATGAAAGCAGTCTGAAGAGGAGCCCGGGCAGTGCCAGTGGCTCAGAGCCAGTCTCGCCAGTCAGAGCTAAAGTTACTAGTCATTCTGTGTCTCCAGACCACAGTCCAGCCTTAAAGGATAAAAATAAACTGCCCCCTGCATCTTTCTCAGAGAAAACTCCAGTTCAATCCCTTGAGAGCAGTGAGAAGTCTGCTGTTGTGACTCCTCTAAGCATCTCTGAATCGGCTGCCTCCATGATAAGGAAAGCACCAGAGAGCACTGTGCTTCAGCCCTCTTCCCCTCCATCTCCACTCAACTCTCCTGCAAAATTGAGCTCTCTGTCAAGAACCACCGATCTGCCTCTGAGTGAAGCCATTCAACAAGAGCTTCTTTCTAAAGCTGCTACCTTTGAGAGTAAAGAGAGTAAAGACATATCAAGCATTGAATGTTCACAGCCACCACATGTCACCTGCTCTCAAGAGCAGCCAGGTAAGCTGAACTGAAATACAGGGATATGGTAGCTTAAATCCATAATGTTTCTTGAGGAGTCATTGACATTTTTATCATAAATTAGTTGAATGATTTTAATTCCTGTATTAATATTAATTTTCAAAATGTCAGGGTAAAACAGCTGTCATGATACCATTTTATAAAAGATTTTCAAAAATATTTTAAACAAACATGAATACAGAGAGTACATTAAGAACTTAGACAATAGTTTTTTTAATTTTATTTTAAACAACGTCATTAACCCTGGTGCCACTGTGATATGAACCTCCAAGGTATGCTGGGTTTCATAAGAGAATTATTTGATTTTTCAGGTTTAGTTCACCAGGCTTTTACCAGTAGCGCTTTGCACCAACACCCTCAATGTAGAGAACTCTGTCCACAATCTGTAGAAATTTAACAATTCCTTGTCTTACCTTCTCATGAATATTAGCCTGCCTTCTCCTTGTTTGAGTTCCCTCTGTTTTGTCCATCCGTAGGAGCCGTAGCTCTGGACTCACCAAAGGGCAATGTCCCTGTCAGCTCTGTGTCCCTCATACCTCCCCCTCCCCCACCAAAGAACGCTGCCCGCATGCTTGCACTAGCTCTAGCTGAATCTGCCCAGCAGGCCACTATTCTCTCTCAGAGGCAATCCTCTGGACCCCCTACACCAGTGTCACCCGTTAAACCACAAGAGTTACTGGAGACCATGGACTGGCCTCCTCCTCCTTCCTTGCCATCACAGCCATCCCTGGAGGAAGCTGCAGTCGAAGCATCAAAGAGATCCGCTCCTGGGTCTTCACCACCCTCCACCCCAACTGAAAAGTTAACTCGCTCTGTCAGTCTGCACCTCAACAGAGCTAAGAGTGGGAAGCCATCCAGCATTTCTTACAATAGCCAGGATGTTATCTCACCAGAGACCTCAAGCCAGAGTGCTATGCCTTATAGTCAACCTTTTCAAGTTTCCCAAACACAAAAAAGCCCAGAAAGGCAGCAGCCAGCTGTGGGCCAGACACCTGTGAGCACAGACAAAACCACTTCTACAATCACCACACCAGCTATCAGCAGCAAGGATACTGTCATTCAGCAACCCAGCTCTGAGGTAAGCAGTGGCACATGCAGGAATGTCAGTAGCACTAGTACTTCAGTGCCAAGGCTGAACGTTAAATAATATTCATGAGCCAGACCTTCACCATTGTAAATTCAAAATTAGAAAAGCATGTTAAGCATTAGTGCTGCTAGTTGTTAGATCAAAAGCTGCCTGAAATTGTTTTTATTTAATTTGTTAGTATTTATGTGAACCTTTAGAGTGCATGTTGTGTAACTATTTCACCGTAAATTTTTTCAATCATTAATCTGGTATTGATATCAATAACTAAAATGACAGCACATGTAAATACAAAAAGGGAAATTTGCAAGACACCTAACAGTGTTTTTTTTTGGGCTTAATCCCTAGATCCTTATGACTGAAATGGTTATGCCACCAAAACCCACAAAGATGCCAGATCAGCCAGTCGCAATTCTCCAGCCTCAACCTCAAATACAGACTCACCCTCATGCAGCGGTTCGGTATCAACCTCAAGTTCAGCCTCATTCTCAGTCACAAGCACAGCCGCAGTTTCAGCCCAAATCGCAGCCCAATGCTAGAGTTGCACCAACCCCCGCAGCACCTCTTGATCCTGTGGAAAAACCATGGGAAGCCATAAAGCCTGTCCATCCAAAAGCAAATAGTGCTCCTCAACACCATACTCAGGGAGTGATGCCGCCAACCCCCCCAGTTCGTTCTATTGAAAGTAAACTAGCGATGGCTGCTCTCTGCAACACTGAGGCTGCAAACCCCGCCAACTTTCATGCCATCTTAGAAACATCCATGAGAGGCTCAGTGGAGGAAACTCCCCCGCAATCTCATCCATCACACCGTAGGGCTTCCACTCATCAGTCAGGTTACATTTACCACTCAAAAGGGGATGCTGCCCAACTGGAGCCCACCACAGAGGCGTACTACCATCAGCGGGTATCTCCTTCAGGTCAGGCTACGATGGCTTACCATTACAGACCAGAGAGTGTTCCACCACATATTTCTTATGTGTCGAAATCAGAGCCACAGATTTCCTATAGAGCCCACGGTGATGGCCGATACAATACGATTGGACCTAGGTCCTACCACCAGTCCATCAAATCTCGTGGCCCATTGAGAAGTGAATATATTTCTCCAGGCTCACTGCACCACTCCCATGGCTACAGCCAAGTAGATGGACCTACCGTGTACCCAACAATCCGCAGGGTCCACTCCCTACATGTGGCCCCCACCGCTATCCGCTCAATGCCAGTCACCAGAACCGAGGTTCCACCAGATGATGAGTTATTTTACTACCAGCGCCCAGTCTACCACTGCAAGTCTCACCAACCAGCCTCTCAAGCTGACTACCACGTCACACAACTGCAGCCTTATTTTGAGAACGGAAGAGTTCAGTACCGCTACAGCCCCTACTCTGGCTCTCACGTTCTGGATGCTCCTTTCTACGATGTGGACCATTACGGTACCATCCGCTTACGGCACGTCCATTCCTTCAGCGGTCGGGACAGTGCCCCTCTCCTTCGGACTGGAGCTAAATCCGGAGGCTACCACTACCTTTCAAGGTTTTTCATTCCTTTAAAGGAGCATAGTTTCATAAGCAGAGACATGCCACCTTACAGTGGATCAAAAGGGAGTGTTTATTTTGCATGGGATCCAGATGAAGCAGAGAGGCTTCGCATACACTCTATCCGCAGGGAAAGCAGAGCGAGACAAAAGGTGAAGGGTTCTGTTATGTCTCAGTATGACAACATAGGACCCTACATGCCAATGGATATAGACATGTTACACTTGCGCAGCAAATCAGATCCCGGCAAATCTGTATTGATGGCTGCCGAGGGCAAAGAGGCCAGATATAATATTGTTCCTGGATCTCAGCATGCTCCCAGGCACTTGATCTCCGATCCAGATGTCCTGATGTATATGGAAACAGAGAAACACTGCCAAGGAAATGGGATGGGGGATAAGACCACCAAACAAGGCAGCTCCAGGACCTACTCGTCCATCCATTCACATCAATCGCAACTTCCACCACGAGGCCTGCAGCACTTAGCAGAGGGTGGCCATCATGACCCGAAGTTTGAACCTGGGGAAAAGCAACCGAGCAGTAAACATTGGCAGGAACACTCGGAGAGTAGGACCGCCCAACCTCGTTACGAAAGGTCAGATTTGGATCGCCACATATGCAGGGTTAAAGCCACGAGCAGCGCCAGTGAAGATGAACAAGCAGTTCCAGCGAAGCCAGCTCCTCCACCCAAGCCAGAGAGATCCCATAGCGTTAGAGAGCGACAGCATTACAACCAATCCAGTCTTCCCGCACATCTACCAGACAATTCAGACCATAGTGGATCCTACTCTCATCAGTCACAGGGACAAAGACAAAGTGCCATTACTTTACAGTCACACTATGACAACCTGGATGACTACCATCCGGTACCTCAGTCCCAAACCTCACTATCAAATCGGGGTGGTTCCAGCTCCTATCAAAGCCCTGGTTTCTCAACTCCACATAGTAATCACGCATACTCCACTGCCTTGGGACAGGGCGCCTTCATACAGGCTGAGCTTTCAGTGCAGAGGCCAGAGGCTGAGATTAATGCTGAGTAAACAAGTATTCAATGACAAATAAGATTATTGTAGGTGTCAATAATTCAGTTGTAGTTTAGCAGCCTCTGCGGGACAGTGGACTGCCTTCTGACTGTTTACTTTGTTTCCTTTTTTTTTTTAAATGTACAAAGAAATGTAAAATACTTTTTACTGAACTGAATGTACCATAGTTTCATCAGTTTAAACATTGTGACATGGAAATATAACTTGTTATATGCTGTAGATATTCTGTGATATTGACTAATGGTATATGAATCATAACCAGATGAGTTATGTGTATCTGAAAAGTACTACTGGATATAAGGGATTCTTTTTGTTCTGTTTTATTACTTTGAAAAGGTCTGGGACTGGGTATAAATGAAGTGTAAAGGTTTGCATTTTAGAAATGCATGTAATCTACATTTTACAGAACAGTTCTGTGTACCTTGATATATATATATATGTATTGTGTACTTTCTGGATGTTACAGTAACAGTGGAAGGGAAGCCCTGTTTAAGTCATCCTACCTTCATTTTACACAACTAGGTGGTTCATGAAATTCTTAATATTCTGCCTTCAGGTTGGGGGTCCAAAATGTGCATTTTTTCCCATTTTGTCCAAACTGTGCCATCATTATGTAGGGTATGATAGGGTTTCATCACAAGCAACTGGATTTTTTCTTCATATGAAAACTTGACATGGTTTGACTGAACTCTGCTTGGATTGGCTGCTGTTTGTTGTCAGAGGGACCAAACAATGCATGCAGATTGTGATGGCAGATGTATTCATTAAGATATTGGAGAATGCCTGAAGGTGAGAGTGCCAGTGTGAAGTGACACATTTCTCGTCCCACTTTCAGAATTGTGTTATTGACAGAGTTTTTCATACATTTAGTGATTAAAATATGTTTCTGACTGATTTTAGACCAGCACCTTACTTACATTTTTGTATCAAGCTGCATTACTAAATTTCACATAGATCCATAAGCGTTATATAAGGGAACCACTTACCTGTAAAGTCTATTCATTTCATAATGCCGAACAATTTGTGCATTTACAATAAGTACAATGTACATTTCCCTCAAAATGAATCTGTCAGGTAGAGATAAACCAATATTTTACTTATTTAAAAGGACAGTTTATGATTAGGGGACCCATTTTTTTGTTGTTTTGCAAAGTCATTGCATGTTACCATTCTGTCAGACAGTAATTATTATTGCATTACGATGCCTTTAAAATTTGTTCCATTATTCAAATGAGCCCAAGCTCACAATGGCATAATTTGTATGTTTGTGGTTGATTCCCTAATCTGTTTTTGTGTTTTGCCAAGTCTTATGAAGTTCATTTTCCAGCATTTTTATGATTGACATTTAATATGCTGTTTTCTTGTTTTTGTTTATTTGTTTTAGACTGTGAAAAAATATGGTTGGGTGGCTAGTGTGGAAAAAATAAAGGCACTCATATGTAACCTATTTTATGGGACATATGTAACCTATTTAATGCAGCATCTCCATACTTACACTCTTCTCATGAGGAGTTGACCCTGAAAACTATAGCATTAAAGCCTCAGAGCCTAATTTAATCAAGCTTGTATGAACCTGCGTTCTGATTCATTTAGCCTCAAATGACATTTACTCCTTTAATGCACATTTTGGGGAGGATTTTTTTTTAGTATAGCAAACAAATGAGTAGGCTGAACATTACCAGTATTTCTCTTTAAAACAAATACTTATTCAGCTTAAATCTGTAATATAATACAGCTGCTGTTATTTGATTTAATTTGGCTGGATTGTTGTAAAAACCTTTACGATAGCATTTGATATGTTAATCTCAAGCCATTATACTATAAATCCATAGTTATTTGGTCACATCCCCCCAAACCTCTACACATTTGCCTAAAGAGCCACCTAGCTGAACATCTTTCTGTAATACCAAGAAAGTATTATCATACATGTTGGCTATGACTAAAACATATGCTCACAGTTAGCCATGTTTCAGATATATTTGTGATAACAAATGGACCATCTCAGTGTCACCTTTGAACCCAAATAAAATTCAGCTTAGCCTGAAAGAAGGAATGATTCGTTGATTCCATTCTTTACTGCTTGTGCATTTAATTCAGTTCATTCAGTCATTTTACACTTCTGTTGTATTTGTAGTATTTTACTTTAGTACAATCAAAATATCACAAACTATAAAGATAGAGGGTTTTTTTAAGTCTAATTCTTATCCAAATACAGTATAAGGATCGTGTTTGGAGTTGGTAAGATTTTTTGGGAAAAAAAAAATCAATTTTAATATATTCTAAAATGTAATTTATTCTTGTCAAAGCTGAACGTTCAGCAGCCATTATTCTACTTTAGTGTCATGATCCTTAAAAAAGCGTTATAATATGATGATTTGGTGCTCAAGAAGCATTTATCACAGTTGAAAACTACTTAAAATAGTGCTTAATATTTTTGTGGACCCCGTGATATTTTTTTCAGGATTCTTTGATGAATAGAAAGTTCAGAGAATGCAACTTTTATGCAATATAAATCTTATGTAACAGTAAAATGTCTTTACTGTCACCTTTGATTGAGTTAATGCATCCTTTCTGAATAAAAGTATTAATTTCCTTAAAAAAAAACCTTAATGACCCCATACTTTTGAATGTTAACATAGGTGTGATCTATTCAAGTCGTATTGTGCATTTTAGATACCAGTTTAAAACCTTGAACATTGTGTGAATTTGTATGGATGCTAACTGTGTGCCATCAAGAATTTAAACAACTAGCACAACACAATTTAAATGAATACAGCACTGTAAATTTTAAACATTTCATGTATTTTTTAAATATCAAAACAATGAAACAATTTTAATGCAAATCACAGTGGCTCATAATCTGAAATGAGTCTTTTGCATCATAAATCTTGTATCAGTGACCCACACAGCGGACAGATACATGAACAGAGCATCTTCCCATCTAAGTGCCAATGTTTGGGGTGTTTTCATGCAAACTCTGCAGGGCGAGATCTGACCACTTCATCTCTTGCTCTTTGACTGACTCAGTCGATCCGCCGTTGTCTTGCTCTGCTTCTGGAAGTTCACTCTGCCAGAAAAAATATATAATATCAAGTTAAATCATACAGTGGAATTATAGGTAATTATGGCAAACGTGATATCATATAATAAAAATGTAAAATATTCATGCTCAAATATTTCCAAATGTGTTGCTGTCTCTCTAATGAAAATTAAAAGTTTAGGTTAAAATAATCATGTGTTGTGCACGTTCCACTGCTAACGGAAATATTAACAGTACTCCCCATCATTGCAAAGACTACTTAAAGGGATAGTTCACCCAAAAATGAAAATTCTGTCATCATTTACTCACCCTCAAGTAGTTCCAAACCTGTAT
>JAUZSZ010000065.1:4135942-4150001 GCA_034780575.1 Labeobarbus marequensis | reverse complement strand
CACACACACACACACACACACACACTCTCTCTCTCTCTCTCTCTCTCTCTCTCTCTCTCTCTCTCTCTCTCTCTCTCACACCAGGACTCACTGACAGATAATTGGTTCACTTTCGTTCTCTTTTCCTCTTTCCCATATATTTGGGAAAAGCAGAAAAACAGTAAAGCAGTTCCACGCTGTTGTATATAAATCAACTTTACAGATTACAGAACAGAGCCAGGCACAGCAAAAAGGCAAAGCGTACCCATTAGCATGTTGTAATTGGTGCCTAATTAATTTCTCTCACCATGAATACATTAGGGCTGCATGGGAGACTCAGGCAGGGGTGGTTTGTTTTAGTATGGGCACAAGCATATGAATAAACATTAAATCAGACCAGCAGGGCCAACAAGAGCTTTTTATTGCAGATAATTGCCAGGTGTGGATGACACAGAACTTCATGATTCAACGGAAATAATGTGAGCCTTTCTTTGTTTCCGTTCTTATTTTAAACGACAAACATTCCGTCGTCTGAAAGAGTCTGAACTATTATCTCTGATCTCAAAGATGTGCTGAATGTATGTAAACAGTGGCAGATTTAGGTATGGGGGACATGGTCCGGGGATGCAACTTGCCAGGGGTGGCATGGGATACACAACAATTTTTTCTCGCTCATTTGCATGTTATGGTTGTTGCCAACTTTGCAATTTTGTTACTAAAATTAGTATCTTTTCAGATTACCCTAAAAGTGACTCAAACAAGAAAAAGGCACTTATTTTCCCTCTAAACTACACACAATACACCAGTGGAAACCATTGAACTGCTAGCAAGCCAAGCAGCATGAGAGGTGCTTACACAATACCTAAACTTAACAACTACCTTACTAACTATTAATATGCAGCAAACTAGGAGTTTATTGAGGCAAAAATTATAGTTAATGGTTTATTAATAGCAATAATTGGACCATAAAATCACACTCACTACCAGATGCTACCAAATGCATCACAATTCATTCATAACATTACTGTGAAAATAGAGTTTCATTGACTTGTTTTCTGGTTTGTGTGAAATCTTTAAGAATAACATAAGACCAGTCCATACACCACCAAGGCTGATTCTTGTTTGAAGAGCAATAGTGTAATAATCAGGTTCTTTATAAGTGTGTTGTTCTATTTGTGTATTATAGGATTTGTGCAATTTAGTTTTTCTTGTGTTTGTTTTCGTAACGATGGAGTGCTAGTGTAATAATTCCATTCATTCATTCCATCCATTCCATCTACTCACTGAGCCACCACACCCCTGTGCAATAATTCAATTCTCTCTTTTTTATTTCTATTTATATGTTCTACAATTTGTTTATATTTGTTTATATTTAATACTACTTTTTGATAATGTATTTTTTTTTTTTTTTTTGTATATGCAGTATATTTATATTTACATCTTTTTAAACATTATGGTTATTTATTTGTGTTGTTTCAAATATCTGAATAAAAATCACTTTTTTTTTTTCTTTTTCTTTTTTTTTGCCCAGGGCGCTATATAAGCTAGAACTGCCACTGTATGCAAGACTGTAAACATCCTGTGCAATATTCTCCAGGCTACACACTCCCACACATATAATACTCTATCACACATAGACACGGCAATATAACCCTCAGCCAAACGCATTCATAGTCCTACACATACAGGGTTGATGTTCAGTTTGAATGCCTCAATGTGTGCCTCATGTCGGGAAGATACTTTAAGACTGGAGCTTCGCAAGCTATAATTAAGCTACTTGCTGTTTAAAGTAGTCAAACAACAAATTAAAGCAGCAATATCTTTTTAATAGATGAATAGACAGACAGATCATGTGTCACCCTGGACCACAAAACCAGTCTTCAGTAGCACAGGTATATTTGCAGCAATAGCCAAAAATACATTGTATGGGTCAAAATTACAGATTTTTCTTTGTCAAAAATCATTAGGATATTAAGTAAAGATCATGTTCCATGAAGATATTTTGTAAATTTCCTACCGTAAATATATCAAAACGTAATATGCATTGCTAAGGACTTCATTTGGACAACTTTAAAGGCGATTTTCTCAATATTTAGATTTTTTTTTTGCACCCTCAGATTCCAGATATTCAAAAATAGTTGTATCTCGGCCAAATATTGTCCAATCCTAACAAACCATAAGTCAGTGGAAAGCTTATTTATTCAGCTTATTTATGATGCATAAATCTCAAAGAATTGACCCTTATGACTGGTTTTGTGGTCCAAGGTCACATATGACCCTTCAAAAATCATTCTGATATGCCGATTTGGTGTTAAAAAAACATTTCTTCTTATTATCAGTGTTGTGCTGCAGATTCTTGTGGAAACTGTGAAACATTTGTTTCATGATTCATTGACGAATAGAGCATTCATTTGAAACAAATCTATCAGAAAGACATTTATAATTTTCAAATGTTACTTTTGATCAATTTAATACATCCTTGCTGAATAAAAGTATTAATTTTTTTAAAACATAAAAAGCAGTCGTACTGACTCCAGACTTGAATGGTTGTGTATGTGCCACTTTTGCATGTGGTATTGCAGCAGAAAAACCCGCATTTTATTCTCTAACTACCCACAAATCAGTTTAAACAGACGTTAACAATGCTACTGGCCAGCTGCATTTAACATGGCTTTATGATTGCAAATTTTAAAGGGATGTTTGGGCACTTTCCACCGATCAGGGCAGCAGTTATTCATACGATAATCAAACCAAGCATATATCAATACATGTGGTGCAGGCAAGTACATTTTCCACTAAAATGTGCTAAAAAGCCAGCTACCCAAACCAAAAGGGCACTTAAATAGGATCCATCACACCTGAATACAGAGCCCAAACCGGCCATGGTCAGGACTGGCGACCCCGGGCCAGCAAGAATTACATCCAAAATATCAAGGAGAGACTTACCTAGAAGCAAAGAAAAGAGAAAAAGCGATTAATGCACAACTCCAAAACAACTTTTCAACCACTTTTAGGAGTTTATGAGAGGAGCAGAGAAAAGGTGAGACCAATATGTCCTTCTGTCTGACCTCACCGTTCACTCATTTTTCCTAATGTCCCCAAACTCAGATTAGCCCCATACACCACACACACAGCTAACAATCTGACTCGAAGGCACAATTAACAGAGAACTTCTGAACCGCGTGCAAAAATTGCAATGAGGCACCAAAACACTTTATTTTCTGCATAACATTAAGGCCCTGACTGATTAATAATTTATCGTAAAAATGCATCTTGAAATTAAAGCTCTTTTTTGTGTGCGGCAGCGGCGGCGGATGGGGAGGGAGAGAGCTGTTTTGAAGGATGGAGAAACAACGTCGGTACTTAATAACCCTGACACCGAGGGATTGCAATTAAGGGTTCACATTATAATCTGCAATCTTGTTTTATTAGGCGGATGTGATGGTAATAACTGGTGTTTCGCATAGATAATTTCAGCGCCGGTTAACCCAATGACTGTCCACCAGGAAGCGCCGTAGCCGAGGAGCCAGAGAAGAAGGGAAAATCAGCGAAGGAAAAAAACTCTTTTTATATCAAAGTAGCAAATCATGGCTGTTCATCAAAAACATAAAAAAGCATATAGCACCTCACATCACTGTCAGAGAGCTCCGTTTCATGAGGGCTTCATGCATAATGCCTCACATGAAAACTGCGCTTGGTGAGACGACACGGATGAAACCTCAAAGGGGAAAGAAAAGTAAAACGGAAAAAAGAGTGGGAACTTTGCAAAGTCTGCAGGGGAAAAGCCATTTAAGGCACCTCAGCAGGATGCGTTGGTTGATGAGCCCACAGACTCCACTGAAGCCGTTGACTTCGCCCTCACACAAACACACAACGAAGAAAAAAAAGCGCTGTGTGATTTCAGCTCTCTTGTTTTATGAAGCGCTCTTTGAGTGACACTTCAGCCATTTTTTTGTGTTCCGTCTCTCACACGTACACAACAAACCTGACATCTAGGTCTCAGATAAAGGGAGAATATTCAAGCCAAAAGATTGCACTAACATGTCTGAAATAGCAAACGGGAGACACAAGTTGAGTGACAGCTAAACGTTTTGAAGGGAGAAGCTAACAATGATATATGATATTTCGTGTAATGAAGACGTTGATTCACTTTGGCACAGAGCAATTACGCAAATCGCACCATTACTACACCAGAAAACAGTTGATCGCTAATAGGAATGACAAAAGCAATACTGAGAGACTCCATCAAATCAAAATTATTTAGATCTTGTCTGTTAGCTCTGATGTCATCTACAACTGTAAGAAATGAAAACAAAAACAAACCCATAGTTTTGTGAATGAATCTAAGGTTCTCTCCTTCATCTCACAACATATTTTCAAGAATAGTTTGTATACATGTTCTGTCTTCCTAGGGAGTTTTTCCCCACAAGTGGCATGTTTATCTTCCTCACTGGGGGTTTCAAGTCAGTACTTTCTGCAGACTGCTCTGGAACAATATTTTTCGTCAAAAGCACAATACAAATACAAACCAGAAGAAAAAAAGGTTCCTCTTCAGGTGTATAGAGCAGTCCAATACTCTTAAAACACACAAACTGCCAACCTAATAGTTAATTTGTTCCAGATCATTTTTTTCAATAACTCCCTTTTACTTTAACACAATGACAATACAATAGAAAAGCAAATCACTTTTTTTTTTTCCGAAGAACATTTTTTTGTATTTGTAATATCACATTTAGACTAGTATTTAATTAAAAACAATAAAAGGGGATCCTTGGCATTAAAACATTAAAAAAAAAAATCTTTCTACAAAGTCTTTCGGTCATTTTTTCTATATAAAGCCATTTTATAAGGGAAACAAAACATGTATGCGCAGTACTTATTCATTCTTTGTGAATGTTTTATTTAGGAGTAAAACGTTACTAAGTGCCCATTTCATTACACAAATTCCTTTTACTAGGACTATGGTCAAACACACATAGTGAAAGAAGGAGAGATAGACAGAAAGACGGAGACTAAGACAGAGATTGGGAAAGGTTTGAAAGCAGAGACAGACCCGTGACAGGAAGAACACTCTGGTGAACACACTACTGCTGACAGCTTGTTTGTGACTTGATGTGTTCGCCAGCTGAAAACTCTTCTGTTGAGTCGATAGAGCTAGGAATTACTCTCTTTTGGCAAACAGCACCTTACACAATGGAAGACGGCCGTGAGAGCAGCATACTACCTGAGCGCTCAGGCTGCATATCATTCAAAGGGAGCGAGACAGTAAAAACATATCCGAACCATAGCTGTGGTGTGTTTCTACAAAACTGACACGGGTAGCTGTGCTCATTACTCTCAACATACAGTACTCATACTGAAAACAATGGCTGACTTGACAATGGTGACAGGAATCAGGTACCAAACTGAGTACCTCTACGGTACAAAGAGGTAATGTTGAAGCAACTCAAACTTATAGCTAAAGAAAAAAGGAAAAAAGGATCAAAAATAAAAATGTATATATTTTTATATTTAATAATTTACCAAATGTTTATTTTACACTACTGAAACCCTAGATTTTAACAGTAACAAATTAATAAATAAATGAAAGAATAAATATATTTATTTATTTGTAACAATCAGTAGTAAATAATAATAATAATAATAATAATAATAATATTGATCAAAATAAATAAAATCACTGTACTTCTGAAGGATAATGTGACACTGAATACTGGAGTAACGGCTGCTGAAAAGTTAGTTTTGCCATAACATTTTAAAATATATTAAATATAAAGTAAATAAATATTTAAATATTAAATACAAAAGAAACTATTACAATATAAATAAAAAAATATAAATAAAATAAGAATAATACTAATTATTTTCAATATAAAATAGCATCAATATTTTTTTAACATTTTGAAATTGTAATAATGATTTCACAATATCAATAAATTTTTACTAAATTTTTGATCCAATAAATGCCTTGGGAAGCATATAATAATAATAATAATAATAATAATAATAATAATCTTTTACCAACTGAATTAAAAATGTTTCTCATGAGATTTATTTATTTAACATACTCCAATACTGGGTCAAAAATGTACACGGTCAACTTATAACAATTTTTTCGGGGGTATTGCTCCAAATCTTCAAAGACTCCACCCTCCCTTACTACGATGCGTCATGCCGAATAAGTTTCTATTCAGTGATTTGTAACGTCAAAACTTTTCTTAAAAAGTTCATACTCATAACACGCATATAGTCTCCCCAGTGAGCACACTTAGCATGCAGTGCGCAAACTGAATTAGCTGTCCCCTATCAAATAGACCCGATAATTAGCATGCAATCATTAGTGCACACGGAATCGTCTCTAACGAATACTCATCAACCCCTGAGCTCCGCTCCATGCATTCATATCCCTTTAAAAGTTACAAATTGAACGTGTAATAGATTTCCACTGATATGAGCATATTGGAATGGTGCATATTAATGATAACATTAACCAGCCACCATCACACTACATTAAAATATTAATGAGCTGTCCCAATGAGAAAATTAAAATATTTAATGTGTTGGTTGGATATTCTTCCACAGAGCTCTTGTTTTCCGTTACCATCCCAAAAGGGAAAGATGGGATATTTTTACTCGAGAGTTTATGTAGATCTCTCTGCATTCAGGTTCCATCGGAGGAACTCTGATGTCTTCTTCTTGTGTTAGCCGAGCTAATTTCCATTCTTACGCATACACACACAATCTTCTTCAGACGGTGGCATGTCTTCCTCCGTTCTGGCTGGAGCAAAGCATTTATGGCAGGAGAACAGCTCTGGCAAATGACTCCTCTGAGGGGCGAATCAAAGCGGGATGACATCTGGAGTGACCTAGATTTCATTGTGCGTCCACAGTAAGAAGAGTCACTTGACTGTCATCAATTATGAAATGTCTCTCAAAAAGAAACAAAGAGCCATTTGCAATAGACGGGAACTTCGGTCATTCGGTTAATTCACATGCTACCACAGTATATGCAAGCACAAACGATTCCCAAAAACTTCAAACAAAGTCAGAGTGATGAAAGCAGTGTCTTATCCAGTCATTCTGTGGCTATTCTTGGACGCTGACAGCAGTTCCTGGTTGTCCGCCCTGCTGGCACCTCGCACAGTGAGAGAAGCCAATAAAGAACAGGAAGTCAGAATAATCACCTGCTTAGTATTCAAGATCTCCCACCTTCAAAATGAACCTTGTGAGTTCAAATCTAGTAGGAGGAGATCATTTCTGTAAGCAGGATGGATACATTAGTGCAGAACAATACCATTGGACGTCAGTTTGACTTTTAAACTTTGGATGCCAGTCCAAGGTCACCTCGGGCAGGATAACGTCATGCTGTAATCGCTGGCTATGTTGGTATTAACTCATTAGCATCAAAGACTTGGGGCTTGATGAAAAGGCTGGTGTCGGGACCCTCGCGGCATCTGCAGTCACGGTTTCCACGAGGCCAAGCGCCGCCCGTGGCGAAGAGCCCTGGTTTGATAGGAAAAGGGCGAAGGCGACATTCGCCCTGCTCTTTCACTCCAGTTTCCATGTCGCAGATAGCCTCAGTAACATGAGGAGAAATCTTTGCCTCAGACAAGCTAACCAGCGCATATGAATCCAACGTGATTCTAATATAACTACAACGTGTAGGCTAAAAATATCAAAGTAAAAGGTGAAATGTGTAATTCTTTCAATGTCTAAAAAACCCTTCTCCTACTGCAGTCAAATATGCAGATCCAGCTCAAAGTAGTCAAAGCCACTGATCCATTTACTTTGAAAAACATGTCACTTTCAAAACATTGTGGTTTATTTGAGCAGTCTGATTATGTCAGTCTCTGGTACAGCCAATGTTGTTCATTTGGGACAAGACTAACAATATTAAATAAATGTCTCTGTGATAGATGTCTTGGAATCAATCATTATTTTCTCAATGCTGTTTTGTGCAAACTAGGAATGCACAAGTCCCATACCTGTCTGTTTGTGGACGGTTTGATTATTATTATTTTATTTATTTATTTTTTTTTTTTTATGTCTCCAAACCTTTATATATTTGTTAAATCAGAATACTGTGAAATATTATTTCACAACTTAAAATATCTATTTTACATTTGAATGTATTTTAAAATGTAATTGACAGCTGTGATAGCAAAGCTGAATTTTCAACAGCATTACTTCCTACTACAAAAATCACAATGCTGATTTGGTGCTCAAGCAACTTATTTTTTTATGCTGCAAATAGTTGTGCGGCTCAAGATTTTTGAGGTTTTTTATTTTTTTTAATGTTCAAAAGAATGGCAATTATTTGAAATAGAAATCTTTTGTAACATTATAATTGTTTTTACTCTCACTTTAAAGCAATCAATTTAAAGCTTCTTTCTGAATAAAACAATGTTAATTTCTTTTAATAATGCAATATATATTGCACTGTGACTTGGAATGCTGAGTTATTGAAATTCCTTCCAGAAAGAATCTGTGTGATCAGTGTCTAACTATTGCAAACTTTACCATTAAAGGTTATACAATGTTCTACTCAACAGTCATACAAACCCCACAGGTGACCACTTCAGTCCTGGAAAACATACAGAATTCACTTGATTATAATCTTAGAGGCCTGCAATTTGTCATTTTCAGTATTCTCCCAGAAGACCTGCTGCACATGTTGCAGTTTCGCTCCATGGTTCTGATTAGATGGGTCCTGCATCCCACATCCTTTCCAGGTTCTCACTGGCTTCTCTGGTCTAATTTCAGCCTTAAAATCCCACTGTCTCCCATGACGACTCTCCAACCTCCTCCCCACCTGTCACTCACATCTCCTCTCTGACATCTCCCGGCCAATGGCAGCCTGGCTCAGATCGACACAGACAGCCGCAAGTCACTGGGCTGGAGACTTATCACAAGCAGGCAGCTTGTAAAGACTGAGAGGGCCAGCGCTGCCAGTTTCACATCACAGCCGGCTTGCTTGCTCATTTCTGCAGCGTTTTCAACAACTACAACATTTGCCAGTAACTGCCAAAACAGGGCGACTAGGTGTTTCTCACAAGAAGAGCTTCTCGTCGAGTATTTACACATCTCGCTAGATAAGCTTTTATCACTGCTCCCTCCTTTCAATCACAGTATGAAATTGAATTACACATTTGATGGGATATAGTGCGGTTGTGTTTCAATTTGGTTGATCCGACAGAGCTTTCGAAAGACAATGCATCAAAGCGGAACTTTGAGAAGATGCGGCAAATCGCGGGGCGAGATGCAATGCTACACTTGTTCTGACAGTCAATTAATTTGAGCGGAGACGAGAGATAAAGGAGAGGGTGAGGAAACCTGACAAAATGCTTGTTTTATAATACTGCTGTCTCGAGAGTGAATGGTCGTGATATTCAGAAGCTCATTGTGGGTGGTTAATCCTCAGCGGTGAAACCGGGCAAGCTGTAATTTCAAACCTCTGACGACAAACTCACTATTGCACTGCATTAACAACCCCATTTCACTCATCAACAGCCTTCCCACCCTGCTCAATGCTTTATTTGTTCATATTCCTTAAGCCAGCAGCACATAAAGGCACACAGGTGTGTGTAAATACAGTTAAATTAAGGCTAGAGAGCAACCCTGTCCTCCTCTTGATGCACACTGTTGACAAACATATTATCTGCAGAATGGGCCACATGAGGAGGGGAACGGCTCTCTGCAGAATGCACAATCGATCCTCCTTGATTTCTCCCTCCCACTGCAAGTTAAGAAAACCCAGTCAATTTCCCGCTAGTTCACCCTGATTGTGCAGTTGCAAGGGGTCTAGCAATACAATATGACAACTGTTCTGTCATGATATATTGTATATATTTACAGTGTTCAAATGTCTGAAGGCACTGGGATTCAAAATTAATTGAAATCTGAGAAAAACAAAAAAAAACATTACAATGTAAAATGAATAAAAAATATACAGAAATAACATATTACATGCATAGCTTAAATATCTATATACTTTTAATGATCATAAATCATTCTGAGTATTAACTAAAAATAAACCAAATGTAATGGGAAAAACGAACAAACAAAAAGAACATCGGGGTAGATACAATAATGAATTTTACACAGATAAACAAGACTGTTAGGAAAAGACTTAAAATCTTTACAATAGCATAAAACAGTCATAGATCACATGTCATTTTTACAACTCACAACCTTCAAAACTGCTTTAAAATGTTTTAGCCTACTAAAAGTTTCATCAGCTGAACAAATGGCATGCTGTTAAACAAAGGCACAATCCATTGAACACACTCTACTTGTATTCCTCACATCCTTGTTTTCATTCTTGTCAAAAATTAAATATGGCACAACCCTGACTAAGGTCAAAAATAACATAATATATCATCACATAACAACATTGGAATCAAGTAAGTGGAATCTTTAAGTGTATTCTATTCTATATAGCTCTTACAGATCAGTATTTGGGCATTTTATAACCCAAGCCCGAGCAATAGTAATAGTGATGTTTGCCTTACTGAGCAGCACTAATAATTTAAACATCAATACTTCAGGCCTCAGTGTATTCATTCAATATGGTAACATAGTAGTATAGCAATACTGTCTTGTATCGATCCCGTTCCACCTGTATTTTCCAAATGCCAGCATCAGCTCAGGATTTACGTACCCACATCCACCCGTTTCACAGATATTGATTAGCTCCTCTGGCCGTTCTGTGTTAGCTAACAATTTCCAGAAGGATGCTGTTTTCTCACACCTACTTTCCCATTCATTCATTTATGAGCACGGAAACTTTTCCCAATGATATAAAACTGCATCAGACTTTCCCCAGCCTGCTACAGAGCGGGAAACATTCATTTACAGTTTCGTAAACATCCTCCATTGCATCATGCTGTGTAGTTAGTGCTGATGGTTAAGAAAAAAGCAGTTAAGCACTACAATAAAACCTCTTACATAAGAGCGAAACGTGACGGCTATAGCACAATGTTATGTCTGCGGCTTTATGCATTATCTCACTTAAACTCGAATGCAGATCCGTATCTGCTTAATTACCTCACAAGCGAATGGAAGCGAAGCTTGATGTGATTTTCTTACCCCCCTTAAAAAAAGCTGCAGGAGACTGAACTCCGTCTGAAAGCGGCAGTCTATTTTAAAGCATGTCAGGATATGAAACTTCAGGACCATTTTACTGACAGTATCTCCACTGCTGGAGGCGCTTCCTCGTCACAGAAAGCAGACAAAGGTGAAGTGTTTAAAGGGGGATTAGATGTCTCCTTTACACGTATTTAATTGTCTGAAGCGCTTGTGTGGACCGCTGTTCTGGAAAACCACAAGGACTTTGTTTTCCAACCTTTTTGAGAACCCCGTGGAGCAGGATGCAGGAATGTTCAAGCACTGAGTTGAAAATCCAAAACTCTGGAAGCAGGAAGTGTCTTTTCATGTTACCGGACCGTATGAAATAAATGACTTCCACTCTAATACCCTTCATCAAAGATGAGGGAATATTTCAAAAGTTCTTTAGCAAAATGAAAGAGTGTTTTTTCTTTTCTTGCCATTTTTTAAATATAACATGACTATTTTCCTTTTTCTTTCACTTTTTAAACCTTTTTCAACCACTTCTTGATGTCTGTGATCTGTCAGATCAGATAACAGAACCTTGTGACATACACAGCAAAACCTCTCTTGATACAACACTACTAAGAGGAAAAATTCTTTCATCTTATAACTTACTGAAGCTTGTGGACTACATGCTGCTGAACATTAAGAAGATATCATGGCTGAAAAATAAGAGATGGATGGTGTTTGCCAAAAAGCTACTACTGAGAGCTCCAAAAATGTTATTGCTTTTTTTAGCATTGCTTTTAAAGTGAAGTGTTTCCAGCGACACCAAACGGAATGCAAAAATAATACATTTCAAACAGGTTTCCTAAAACAACCCATCTTCCATTGTTTAGACAAATAGACAGATGAAAAGAAGAGAAAAGCGAGGCTAAGACAGACTCTTAAGTGATTATTTGTGGTAATAAATTGATTTTGGTTTATATGTTAAGTGTCTTTCACTCATTTTCCTTTCCATACATAATGACATGTTTGGAAATAACACGTTGTCAGAAAAATTCTAAGCTAAAACTACTTTAAATTCACCTTTCAAGCAGGAGACAGATACACAATGGCTAGAAAAAAATAGCCATGTTGACCACCATTAGCAGGCGAGACTTTAAATGAGATGTCATACGCAAAGGAAATAACAAAATCCTAATACAAAATAAAACAGGGCTGATTCTCTTCATGTCCTGAGAGTGAACACTGGAATCTGTCATTTTGTATTGGCTAAATAAACAACAGTGCACATATTTGTCCAGCGATTAGTGTTGACAAGGTCTCAGCTACAGATTTAAAATCTGACAACAACAAAATGGGACATAAATACTCAAAATCTTTGCTGTTTGTTCTGTGTATCTCACAGTAGAAAATGGAAGTGAATAATAGCAAAACAAACACCTATCGGTATCTACTTTACCGTCACTAGAAGCTGATTTTGCCACAGGTTTATTATCCGCCATGAGAAGAAAAAAACAAACATTCATTTTCTTTAAACATGCAAAAGAGATGAAAAGTCTGTATGCTTATATTAAATGGAATCACATTACTCAGCATATGTACACAAGAAAAGTTTCCCTCAAACATTTGCTTGATACACCTTCATTTGAAAAACGAAAAGCCTTCACCACAAATTAATTTTCCTCAAAACACAAGCTACTTGTCTAATGAAATCTAGAGGGATTTTAAGACTTTGCCAGCGCAGCCCACATCCTTCACCTATTTCAGGAATATCTTCAGGGGGTAAACCTTTTTTCCCCTCATATCTCTCCTGCGCTCGACCTTAAAGGGATTAGACAGCGAGCACACACACAACACGCACATACACACCCACCTCACCAGAATATATTTGTAATTTTTCCTTCTTCAGACAACAGAAGACTTATTAATTGTTGCCGCCAAAGAACACAAGTCAAACTAAGAGCTGTCTGAATGAAATTAATTTTAAAAATTCACAATACGACACTCAGTATATTCAAATTGACATCATAACTGTGTAGTTTTGTCATTCGAACCTATGTAAAACTGACTCCAGGGAGCAATTACGTTGGGTAGGTAACATGGGCGTTACATGTATGTGCTGGGTGTTTCAGAGTGAAGGGCGGCACTGTGTGCATTTACATGCCAGCAGCTCATGATCCAGTGTTTTCAGTGTCAGTGGATCAGTTCCCAGTAAATGCTGCTCCACACAAACTCATCTCTTCATACTGGGTTGCTTGCATTGAGCCATGCATTTAAGAAGTCAATATGTGCCAGACCTCCCAAACTTGTATTATTATGTTGTCTTGTTCTTCTTATTAACTATAATAAAAAATATGGCCAAATTGTGCATCCCTATAAACAAACACAGCAAACCTGGAACACACTTTTTTTCCCCAAATCATGCAGCCCTAGTTGCATGTTCTAATTCCACGTTCCACTAAATCAAATTCTCTCCAAGAAGTCTTCATTAAACAATCCGAGGATGATGACTTTCAAGAATTCTGTTGAGAGATCTAATTCTGAGCTAGTAGCGGAAAAAAAAAAAAACCTGAAAATGGAAGCTTCAGCACGTTTGCTTCAATGAGAGCTCCTAAGAGCCCTGTAGGTGGATGGTTCAGGCACCCAAATAAATGCTCACACGATTGCATGCGTTTCTCTGGCACCTGTCAGGAATTCTTTGTATTTGTTGAGAAAATGGCGCTTTGTCAATTACGCTCAATAATGCTTTCTGCTGATTTGCCAGAGATAATTAACAACTCTAAATGCACCCTCAGGTAAAAAGAGTGGATCTGAGAGCAAATGAAAGTGCGAGAGGCTGAGAGAGTGAAGACAAAGTAATGCAGAAGCATAACGCTTTTGCAATTTTGTCTTTTAAAAACCACAAATATCTCAACCTGCTATTCTAAGGCTGCACCAAATACAACAATAATGCCGGGTTTCAGGGCACTGCAACACTGCTACAGCTGTCTATGCTGCAGTAAACCACTCAAGGTGTTTTATCTTT
>JAUZSZ010000065.1:4009547-4021401 GCA_034780575.1 Labeobarbus marequensis | reverse complement strand
GCTTGATGTTTTTGTCACGGTAGCTTTATAGTAAGAGTCTTTTGTCTATTGATTTTGATATACTGTAGATATCTTGATTTACATAGAATATAAATGTATATGAAACACTTTTTATATAAATGTCTTGTATGAAATACTGCATCAACAAAATGCCTTGAAATTATATCAATTCTTTTCAAACTCCTGTACGTTCAAATTATATTCTAAGGACTTAGTTCTGTTTAGTAGTTTAAGAATGCTGTTTATGTATGCTGCACAAGAAGGAACTTTTTGGTCCCTATAGCATGTACACTTAAGAACCATCTTACTCTGTTTTTTGGTTATTTTCCAACTTTTTGAATCTGACAACTCCTTGGCTCATGTGGCCTCATGGGATAAAAAAATGTCCACTGGTTCCACACTTCAGATTCTTGGATACAGTAGGTCATCTGGGTCTGTATTATGAATTCTGAGCATTTGGACATCCTACTTATTTGAAAATACTGCTTTCTGAATATTTCATAAAGTAAGTGGTGCAAGGGATGTTACAAAAGTTTGATAATGAGTAAAGACACTTCACCAGAGCTGCTACATTGTCTCACACACATCTCCCACTGGTATTCACCTTTACAGCAGAGGGTTGATGGGTAAAGCTAGCATGACTTGGCATCACTACCATCTTTCTCTAGGTATATCAAAGCACTGGGCTGTTTTAATAGAGAAAACTGTGTGTTGAAAGTCACATCGTTTACTTTTTATGTTGCAGAACAGAGAGGCAATTGAAACAGTGGCTAATAGGAAGTTTAACAGGAATATTTCTCAAGTTATTGTATTTTAGATAGTGTTTTGGTCCAGGTTTGCACGGTATGCCATCTCAAGCACTGGTATGTATGAGACATAATGCTTTACTCTAACGTCTGAGAACAAAAGAAGTTTATACATTGCTAGTCAAGTCATAATTTGATACTCCTCTTTGATGATGGTATTATTAAAGGTCATCATCTCTTTGAAAAAAAAAAAGAAAAAAGAGAGAGTCTCTCTCTTTCCATAACAGACACCCAATGCATAACAAAAGATTTCAGGAAAAATGACAAACTCCATGCAGCACAGAAACTGTTGTTGTCATTCAAGGCTTGTGATAGGCAAATATTAAAGTAAAAGATGAAATTGTTGAAGTGTTTGATTTCTACAGCATGTTTTGAGACAAAAGATCATTTCTTTTTAAGAGGTCAAGGCTTTGCTTGCCTCTGAAGATATTTTATAGTATAGATGCTTTCTGAACCTTGTTTTTGCATCAACACTGAACACTTCTTTCTTTTGTAAGTTTTTAGCCTTTATTATAATGGACAGAACTCACAGGAAATTTGAGAGAGGGAATAACTCTCTCTGTGAGTTCAACAGGTTGCAGTCTGTGCCACAAATAAACCAACACATCTTTGTACCCAGCAGTACACAGTGATACAAATGCTACACTTTTCAATACTGCAAATCCTTCTCAATCAGAAAGCACCAAAGCATACTCCAGTGTTGGAGACCAGGCACGATGGCTTTACCTGCACAAACCAGTCATTTTAAAAAAGGTTGTCCATCACAGATGTTAGCTGGAGCTGCTGTTGTTAATCTAACTGATGTTGTTCCCAAATGAACCGTCACCACATTCTGTTACTGTCATTACTAGGTTTTTAGTGAACAGCCTTAAATAATACAGCTGGCTCTCTGTGATGGAAATAAACTCATGTGAAGAATGCCAGGTTTAGGTTTTAAGAAATGAATGAAACAGCCTTGAGCGGATGTGATTCTGCTAGCAATCATGGGAATGGCTTAACTTTTCATTTTATGGACCATGGAGGAAGAACACTTCATTGCCTAAAATGTTTTCATTTACATTTTTATGTAATTTATTTATTTGTTTATTTGTATTTATTGATAATAATAACAGGATAAAGAAGACAAAGATTAGAAATTTTAATTTTAATAGAAATAGAAAACTAGGAATAATTGGGTAAAATTAATGATTTGATTATTAATATTCTGTCATAAAGCCGGAATATAAATGTGTTGGACAGAAATCTTTTGTGTGACTATGGTTAATTTTTTGAATTGTGATTCAATAAATTCCTCTTCCTGTCATTCCAGTTCTAAATTCCAGCATCCTGTAGAGCATGGCCAATTTCAAATCATGAACTGAAAGGGAGTACAGTTCTTACATTCTGAATTTTGCTCAACTCTGCGTAGCTACACTAATCATGTCTTTCAGCAAACTTAAGATCTCTACAGTTCCACAACTGTTGTTTTGTGCTAAAGCCCGAAAGACAAGTTCTTCAAACAAACTAAACTCACTGAATCACAACTAGCGGGTAATGGGTTTCTTTGCTATATGCTGAAGTTATATGAATCAAATTAGAATAAACAGCAAGTATATGTACTTAAAGATTAAAGAAGAAAAAGACAGAAAGCAAACAGGCAGCCAGAAACGTCCAAAATATTCTTTTCATTATGTTATCTGAAAACCTGCGGTAGCCTGGTAGGGGATTTCTAGGAGGCCTTGGTTGTTAACTTAAGTTTTCACATGGACCCTATTGCTTTTAATTATTTAAAACCAAAGTTTGGGTGAAAAAGCAAGAATATAATGTATGAGAGTCTGTGTTTACAAGCTCTGTGGTTTTAATAGCTGTACATTTCGTCTAAGGTACTTCATATTTCCATGAGGTCCTGCTGTGTCAGTTGAAGATTATAGAAGTCAAAGTTAGGAGGTAACAGTAGACAACAACCTGAATAAAAGTTGTTTAACGCTTGATTTTTGCACTGGATTATCATTAACTTGAAATGATGTTTCCATAAATTAGACCTAAAACAAACCGTGTTTATTAAAGTGTATGTAAACACATAAGCACAGAAGAACCGAACGTTTAGAAGCTAATTGGAAAGTTCTGGTTAGCGAGTGTATCTATGCCCACATCTAAGTTATTAAAAGTTTAGTGGCTAACTTTAAGCAACTACTAATGAACTTTTACACATTCAGCCCACATATTTACACTGTTATCTTTAATTCCATCTGTCAGTAGTGATCTATCGATCCCCCTTTGGCCGGGTACATCTGTGCACATATCAGCATCACCCCAGGCAATGGCAATGGCTCGGTCACTTTGCTAGCAGGACATATGAAACGATTACCTCTCAAATCCAATCCAACCAACAGAGCATTTGCATCCAGTAAAGGAATGACAAGTTCCCCATTATCCATGCTAAACCTGCTTCACCCTCCACAGAATTCCCTTCCTTGAGCACCGCTCACCTTTTCCCTCCTTTCACATCAGTTGTCAATAAACATCCCACTGGGGTAATTTGCACTTTAATTTCTGTTCCGCATTTTTTGGGAGAAGACAGGCATAGGATTGATGCGGATCATTCCTGTGTTTAAGTATCATTATGCATTCTTTTGTAAATGAGCTAGTGAGTCAGGAAACATTTAGAGCCAACAGAATTCCCTTGTCAGTCATCTGCCGTTTTTCACTATGCTAAAGACCCACAGTCCATTTCCCATCTGCCTCTCTGAGTCCTCATACAAAACAATGAGTCCCAGGGTAGCCCCACTGACTATGTTATCAAAAACGTACAGTATGCGAATGTAAATTCACAGTTCACTGCCGTTATGACAGAGCATGGAGCAGATTGTAAACAAATAAACTGTGTGCGCATGTGTATCTTGGGAGAAACGGGATACTCGGCGTGAGAGGGGTGTGGGACTGCATTCGGAGTTTGCTGCTGTGTACTCTTAGGGCTTTTGTGCTTCTTGGACATCAGCCACAAAATATATGTCTATTGTTGGTGAGGTGCAGCCATTGTTTGAAAGCATTGTTTTGATTATCGTTGCTCTTTCACCACTATGCTGCTGCTGCTGCTGCTTCTTCTTCTTTTTTTTCGTGGCCATTTCTCTCAGATTTCAGTCCCTGGATCCCACTGTCTGTTCCTTTTTATCTATTTAATTCCCTAGCCGCTCTTGAAGACTTTTGAAATCTTGCTTCAGATAGGCCATTTAATTAAAATCATAATTAAAGATGATCTAATCAAAAGAACGCACCTGCTGGACTTAGAGAACATTGAGCATTGGATGTATTACAGTTGCTAGTGTTAAGTGGCACCTTGTTCCTAATTGTTTTTTATGGCATATTCTCTGTGAGAATCCAATACCTTTCTATAGACTAGCTTATATAATTTAGACCCTTAATTTAATCTTCATTACTTAAGATATACTTGAGAACGCATCTGGGAGTTTGGATGGAAGTAATGTGAAAATGTGTAGTGTGCTTTAACAAAACATTATTGCTAACCTAACTACCTCTGTCCTCACATATGTGCATTTTTAAATTAACACAGACCCTTTTGTGGCATTTTTCAAGTGAAATGTCCAGTGAGTGGTGATAAAAGCGCATACAGATTTCTCCAAAATGCATGAACATGAATGTGGAAATATTTTATTACACTGGGTACTGTACATATCACGGCAGTTCTGAAATGAAATGTCCGATGAGTGGTGCTAAAAGGTTAATATTCTATTACGTTTGAAAGCAACATACCACCAGCACTAAACCCAACTTTAAACCTAACCGAGAGTGTTAACAAAACCAAAGGTGAAATAAAAACTCATTTGTAAGAATGCATGCTATTTTAGCTTTAATCTTTTTCATCATAATTCATGTTTCAAAGAACTGGTGTTTTTCAGAGCGCTCAGCATTGCAAGTGCAATGCTGTACCAGGTGGGCTACTGAGCAAGTTTACTATGTCAAAAGAGCTATACATATCGTATGTATGTATAAATTCACAAATCATGCATTATGGCAAAAGTGTTTTGAGGTCATAACATAGTATTGTGCAAGGAACCATGTGAAAATAAGTTTGTATTAATCAATAATCTGCTCCTGTAATCATAATTTGTATGAATTAAAGTTTTTTTATGTTTTAAACTAGTGAATTTTAGGTACAGTTTTAGGTATTTTCAATGAGCCTATGTTATTGTTGTTTTTTACAACATATTTAGAGCTTGTGCAATTTTAACGCCAGTTATGCACAGTCCTATTACATCCAGCCATTAATGTGGCAAGGGTTTTTAACTGTAATCATCTTATGAAATTATCTCACGCTCACAAAAGGTACATCAGTCACTAGGTTTGTTTTGTAGATTTGTTAGTGGGATTGTTGCATTGGATTCCAAGATGGCCTGCTAACATTTAATCATCCTAATAACAAGAGCATACTTTGACCTTCAGCCTTCAGGAGAGGCTTCCCATAAACCCTCGCATTCAGCATAAAGTTCTCCAGTCAGCAAGCTTGTAATTGAATGGCCTCACATTTCTGTTACAGTAACCTCTAAAAACATGCCCTCAGTGTTAAAATGATTCCCTGAAAGGAAACAAGAAGGTTTCAATGGTTTGTACACCCATCAACAGAATTATCACATCTTCATGTAGCTTCAGTTCTGTGATCACAATTATTTCCCTTTACATTTTACATTGATTGCAAAAATGATATAAAATCATGCTTAGTGTTCATTCCAACCTTGGTTTGTACAGCCAGACATTGTACACAGAAACATAACTCTTTGTTCAGATGTACACAATAGAGCACAAAAGTAGGAATGTGCTCCAAATTTGTTGAAGGTGTAGTTCACCCAAAGAATTGTCATCTTTCTTCTGTTTTTGTCTGTACAGTGAAAGTAAAAACAACATCGGAACACAATGACTTTTAAACACACATACACACATGTACACACTAAGATGCCTTTTTCTATCTTCTTTTGTTTTCCATAGAGAAAAGTCATACAGGTTTAGAACACCGTGAGTAAATGATGACAGGATTTGACATTTTGGGGTGAACTGTCCCTTTAAGCAATGGTAAATGATTATGTGGAATCCACAAGACATTGTGATTTCATTTTTTAAAAAACTGTGTTTAAGTTCCCTCCTGATTTGATTACATTACTTGCAATGTTTCATGGGATGAGTAGTTCATTAGCTCACAGTCTTGTCAGTTACACAGTCTTCAACCTTTTGTTTTGTTTTGTTTTTTCTACATTTTTTAAAGTAATTTTGTGCTTCAAACTTTGCACTGTTCTGATTCATCTCAAAGCTGGTTGGTTTGATCCATGGCTTAGAACTCGCTGAAAAAAAAATGTTTTTTGAAATCCCTACAGAGAAAATGAGTGGAGAAAATACTTTTGAAACCAAATGGGCGGTCACCGTTGCGCTCTATTGCACATCAAAATAACACAGAAATTACATATGTGTCCAGTTAAATCAGAGACTGAATCTAATTTTCATAGATTGCTTGGTTCATGAACAACATGAGAGAAGTAGGAACTGCTAACTATAGACAATAGACCAAGGCTTACTAATGATGTTAAATTAATGGGAAAATCTTTATTCTTTACTTGTCAGTATTCGCCGTAATAAATGTCATATGATTAAACAAAAATGATTAAATTCCTTATCCCTGTTTTATTAACTTTGAGTTTAAGCCCTTCAGCTGTGCTCGACTCATTTTAATGATCACCTCGAGCAATTATCTAAAAACTTGTGCCATCTCTACCAGTCAATTAGGCTGCTGCTACAAAAACATCCCCGTGCTTCCCTGAACTCAAATTATAAGTGGATATTTGTTATAGTCTTGAAGCTATGTATGTTCAGTACAATTTCCTCCATGTTTACACTCTTCAAAATACATAATTGGCCCAGTGCGGCAGCTGCTGAAAACTTATTTTGGTCCCACAACAGTGACTTTTAAGCAAATTCCCCTCTGTGCAAAGTTGGTATGTGACAATAATTAAAATGGTCTCGTATTAAGCTTTTTCGCCCACAAAATCTCTGCATGTTTCATTTTAATAGATTGGTTTGTTTCAGTGTTTATTCTAATCATCAGTTCTGTTATTATTTGATTAAGATGAGAATAGAGTTTGACGGTGTTTTTTAATCTTCAGTTTTTTTTTAATTTAAAGGTGAAATGTGTAGTGTTTAATACTTCCTAGTATCCCAGCTCAATATGCAGACTGATAAGTAAGACATTTGTAGATCTGTGGCCTTATCAAACAGAATTTCTGCCAACCAATGACTGCAGTTCGGAGGCGGGGCTATCTGTTAGGACAGCCCAATAGAAGACAGTATTAAAGAATTTATTTAAATGGTCTGTCAGCATAAGCTAAATGTAATTTGCAGCGGCTTTAATGTGCTTAATGCTTAGAAAGTCACTAAAAGTTTTCTCTTTTTGAATGAAAGGAAACGAAAGAGGCATGTTTTGTGTGACCGTGTATGAAAAATAGAGGGAAATGATGGCTTTGGAGGACAAAGTTGTATAAGAGCTTTTATTATAGATGGCTTGGCATTATCATTCAAAGGCAATATTTTGTCTTCCGGATTTATTGAAAAGGCAGCCTCTCATCCCCGCACGGGGAGCATACATCCACAAACTCTGATACGGTTTGAAATAATCATTGCCAAAGAGAGTGGGACTGGAGAAAATGAATTTTCTTTTACAATAAAACAGAATTTGAAGAGCCACACTCGAGCGAGGCATTTTAATACAGTATGGCTCATTAAACTCTGCTGACTTGGCCTGGGTGGCAGATGAACATTAGCTTCACAACTCATAATGTGGAACTGCAGTCTTGAGGCAATTTGGGTGCGCTACAGACCCCATGAAGCTTTGAAATTAGTTTTTATTCTAGACAGAACTGTCAATCATGATACAAACTGAAAAGAGAGAATCTTCTGACTGTAATTTACATGTCACTTCACTACACCAGATGAAAATGCTATTTATGATTAATTCATACAGTGGTGATACATACTGTGTGTTCTGTCTGAGGATCTTTGAGTAGAATGGTAAATATCGCTACTGTATGTCAATTCTTTGTCTGTCATATTTATTTAGATGAAAAAGGTTGAAGTGAAGGTTTTGAAAACGGAAGTAGCTTTTGAATATGAGTTATTTAGTGTTTTTACTACAAAACATCTGACTAGTTGGTTGTGTACTCAATTTTTATGCTTTTTTAAAAATAGGTACATTAAATTAAACCATTTTTCAAACCAAATTGAATTTTTTTTTCAAATTAATATGGTTCACTTGAAAACCGTTAGAGCCACAACGTTTGCATCATCAAGCCATTTAACTTTGTTATCCATGTTTATATAATACATGATTTTTCTTTAATCAATGGAAAATTTAGGTTTATCAACATTTAGTCTGTAAGGTTAAATTTGAATAGTTATGGTTTTAATGCTAAAAAAAGGTTTGTAAAAATAGTAAAACTCATGCATTGACTGTAAAATAAAATAACTTATATAATGCTTAATTTGACCTCCTGATGTTGACAAGTACCTCATTTCTCTTTGTTGTAAAAGAAAAACTTTAAGGCTCTATATTTTTTCAGACTTTCTTTATGGAATGTGGCAATACCTGAATGAATACACAAAATCTGTTTTTGATCAATTAGCAAGAGCATATGAACAAAACAGGTCAGTTTAATAATAATGTGGCTATTGTCAGTTTGCAGTGGACTCAGAAAAGTTAACAAAGATATATTTGATACTGTAAATAATACATGGCCTGTCTTTACACGCTGTCCATCAAACAGCGTGTCTGACAACTGATGCCAGTCCTTATCTCAAGTTAACATTTTATTATTGTGCGGATAATTGATCAATACAGACAGGCCTAATTGGTTCCACCGGAGCCAAGTTTCTGTTCACATTAATGTCATTCTGCGTGAGTGAAAGACTTTTAAAATGGTCTGAGGTCTTAAATGATCTTTCAATGAAAAAACGTGAAGCCCAGTAAATGAAGATTGTTATTTGCCCCCTAAATAAGTAAAGTGCTGAATTTCATTCTCCTCCTGTTAGCTAACCCTGGGGATTTAATTAAATCCAGGAATGAGAAATAATGGTTTGTAATGTAATTAATTATCAAATACAAAATTTAATTATTTAAAACAAAAATGTATTCATTATGGCACAAGAGCAATATAACCTATTTTGACGTGCCTGAATTGGAAAGGGTTTCAGATTTTTTAAAAATTGCAAAAAATATAACCAGTATCCTAAGAAATTTCTCAAGCAATTTGACACTAATAGTATTGCAATATCAAATCTTTCTATCTGAACGCTTTCAATCCATTTGTGTATCTCTGAATCCAAATGTGTCTTTTCAAAAAATGCTGTAACATGAGGGGAAAAGTCTGTGTCATTTCACAACATGATACAAATTTGATGTACATGGCCATACACTTTACAGATTGTCAAGGTTGGGCTGTTTACGAGTTTTAAGATGATTTTACTGGTTGCATACCAAATAAAGCAGCCAACTTTAATATAAACAAGAATAAAGAATAAATAAACAAGTATGCCTTTATTCTTTCCAAGAATAAAGGCATACAGCAATAACAAATACTCTTTAATACTATCTACAGATCCCTGCTTTAACATTACATTAACCCTGACGCATTCACTGGTTAATTAGTTTTTGGAGGGACTGGAAGAGATCCAAGTACCAACACTTGCATGGATTTTTCAAACAGGCTTTATTGTGTTCTTTGTGGCAGGGGAACTTGGCTCTATCAAAAATGTGTGTGGAAAACCTCTTAATGTCTAGTGTCATCATGTTCTTGAATATCATGTTGCATATTTCAGGCTATAAAAATCAGCAGCCAGCATGAAAGTCATTATGCCAATTATGGCATGTTTTAGTTGATGCCCAAGAGACTGAGCTGTTATGAAACAGCTTGCACCACAACTGTTCCTTACTTAAGAAAACAGAAAGAGGTGATGACCCTTCCATTACATCCTTATGTCTTTCAAGCTACAGCTTGCATATTTCATGCATGACTTCAAAAACTATACATGTATTTTATTTTATTGCCTTTATACTTCCTTGTTAAATAGGAAAAATGTAATTTTCTGCATTCTGTTTTCCTTTAGGCTTTTTATTTTCCACATAACTATTATTAATGGAGGGGTTCTAGTATTTTGTGAAGAATTTCACAAAATGCGTAAACAATCTGTCCTAATCATTGATTAAATGTCAGAAGTATGAACTTAACCTAATCAAGAAAGATTTGAGGAAAGGACAAATACTTCCACTTCTGTCAGTAGCCACAGTCCCTGAGTTGCATGGCTTAGAGATAAATAGAGCTGGATATTGATTCTTCATCATTCAACACAGCAGTGTCTTTTACATTAGTGCTGGAAGAATGACAGAGAACTACCTGGGCTATTTTGAAGGTAAAAGAGTCTTTGTTACCCTGAGAAACTGGGGCATCTAAGTCACAGAATCGATCATGCAACAACAAACTTTAAGCAGATTGTCATTACAAAGCTCAGGCAGAGTGATCTGATGAATGAAACGATGGTGTACTCAAGTCACCATTAACTGTTTACAGATGAAGTGTTGTGTAACTGTACTGCTTCATTAAATCAGTGTCTTGCATTACTTTGATCAACTCCTGCCCCGTCCAATCTTTCATCATAGGGCTGAGAAGCTTACTACAGCCACACTTACAGCCAGTATAAGGCCCAGAAAGGCATTATGGTGACACATTTGGCTAGTTTATAAATCAAACTCTTCGCCACGTGAGTGGAAGACCAATCGTGAACAATGTCCTTGCGGTGTCCCAAACGGCATAATGAAATACACCATTGGCTCTTTATCTTGTTCATAGACTCTGGTGGTGTCCTCCTTATGTCATACACTGTCAGTCTCAGAGACCTCCAATCATCAATACTGAACTGCCCGGGAAAAATAATAAGAAAAGCATCTTGTGAGTACATTGTAAGAGTCATTACAGCATTAATTTAGTCTAATTATGCCTATTTATTCCTGAAATGCACAATGCATTTCACATCTGATTAGATATATTTCTCTAAACCAAGTTCGATGCAGCCATCAAAACATTTTTATTTTATCGTACAGCACAACATGTCCACAGTAATGGGCATTTACAGTAGTTTGAGCACTCTGGAAATGAAACGTTCTTTCCCCATGGTGCATTAATAATGAAAAGTGTGTGTTTTTAGGCTTGCCACTGTTTGCAGTGATATTTGTAATACTCAGGGATAATAGCAGTGCAAAAATATTGGGAAATATTATGAAATAAGCTCAACAGTTGCTATATCAACAACCTCACGAATAGAATAGCCTTAAGTAATGTATAGTCGCTTACCTAATGAAGAGTTTGTGACCTGTGATAAATGAATGCATTGAAAGCCAGATGTTCTTTACTGAGTCAGTGGGTCATTACTCAGTTATACAGCTTAATGCATTTATGTAACATTGATGTAGCAAGCCAAAAAGCGTGTAGGTATCCATCTAGCTGCATTTGGGAAACCATTATTCAAAACCATTATTGGATTGAAGAAACAAACCACAAACAGTTTAATTTGGTTGAATTAATTGGGGGGGAGGGGGGGGGTTATAGATAGATTAGCTTTCATTTCAAGTTTGGTGATATTTTTCAAATAGTTTCCATTGCATTTTATTTATTCATTTTGCTTCATTTATAAGCAGTGTCAGTTCAATTTCAATTCAAATTGAAGTGATTTTTTTAATGCATTCTAAACTCAATTCTGAATGTGGAACAATTATATATTATTATTTTACATATATACATTAATGCTTTTGGCAGAGGCTTTTATCCATAGTATAATAGCTGTCGATCAGACATATGATCTTAGATCAACAAATTACTATTGTATCAAAATTGCATTAAAGATTAATTTTGCCTGTGGTGTAGCGTATATACATTTATATATTTCATTTAAAGAAATAGTTTAATTTAGCTCAAAGGGAATCATTTATGATTTTATATATAATTTGAACAGACTCGCTGTTT
>JAUZSZ010000065.1:3845636-3858517 GCA_034780575.1 Labeobarbus marequensis | reverse complement strand
AAGCACTTTGAATTACCACTGTGTATGAAATGTGCTATATAAATAAACTTGCCTTGCCTTGCCTTGCCTTGCCTATTTTAACACACAAATAATTTGGTTTACACCATAATTTGGATGAATATTCAACATCAAACTGTCTATATGCTAAGTTTGGTATCCCAAACATTGTTTTCATAATGCTTCATACAGTATCATTCATGTCACATTTTATTGTTACGTCAGACCATTCAGACATATTTGCATTCAACTGGTTCACCAGTTGTATGCATGATATTTTATGTTCACCTGCGAATACAATTTGCTTTCCTGCTGTTAACAGGACGTAGTGTTTAACTAATCACCTATCTGAACAATCAAGTATTTTAAGCCATTCAGGCATGAGACAGCACGAAATAGATTTCAATGCGGTACTTACACGCTGTGAGATAGACCTTTTCTGAAAGAGATTTAAATGCGGTACTCACACATTGTGATAGATCATTTCTGTTTGCGTCGGCGGTGCTGCACACACACAAAAAGCCACAGCTCGCCTCAGACAGCACGTGAGTAACAAATTGAGCTTTCTTTCGCGCCTTCATCAGCAAATGCACACAAAAGCACGTCGGAATGATAGTCTCGAGGAGTATCCACGTAAACGAGTATTGTTTCCGGTCCGCACTTTAACCCAAATCAGCAGGTTTACAACTTCTTCATCCCCTAACAGAATTACTTCTCGGTCCCATCGCCATATCGGCTCAAATGCATAGGCAATTGCACTTATTATGGACTCAACAGTGCTTTCAAGTTCATCTTCCTCCATTTCAAAACAAGCGTGCATTCAAAATGTAAAGAAATGCTTATATTACTTCACTGGCCATCAGAGCGAACCAACCTTGTGAGCGAACCACCCTTGCTCCAAAAGCTAAATGGTTTAAAATGGTTACATTAATCATGTTTATATATTTTTTTATTAAAGTGGAAGTTATTTTCCTAAATAATGTAAACTTGACTGACTGCTTCATTTCCACTTTAAGTACATTTGAAAAAAAATGGTTACAAAGGGGTGTTTTCGCAGAAGAATTCTGGCTTCCCCAGAGAACCTTTCAGTGAACTGTTCTTAACCATGAGAACCATTGTACCAATGCCGACCAAGTAAAGTAATTTTAATTCTCAGACATTCCAAGACCCAACAAATGCTGATTCTGCATGTTCAGTTGGTGAAAACAGGCACTGGCCAATGGTAACAAACTTCAATGGGGTAACACTCCGATCAGACAAAACTAGACATGTCTTTTGCCGTTTTTCGGCATCTGTCTGTTGTGCAATACAAATGTTAAAGGTTCTTCATGGAACCATTTCTTTTTAAGAGATTCCATGAAAACTGTGGACATTGAACTTCCTAAATAGCTTGAAAAACTTTAGCTTGCATGGTTAACCAGGTTTACCGGCTAAATTTCGTTTTCCAGTGCATTTGCTTGAAAATTCAAGCTTGTTTTTTAGCACTTATGTATTTTAGTGATGGTTGATGTAAACATGTGGTTCCTCTGAACCAGCTCTTGAAAGTGACTGAGGTGTTTGGGATCTGTCGTCACAGATTAGCACTTTCAGTAATGGTTGGAGAGGCTTCCACTCCCCTCAATCAGAATACGTCCTGTCAATGAATGACTGGATGCCTCAGCAAACACCCAAATAAAACTACACACATGGGTTAGTCTGAAAGAGAAGGAGAAATCGAAGGAGAATGAGGTTGATGCTGGAGGTCCTGAGGGGTCTGCAGCCATATGGCTCGGGCTAGGTAATGGTAGAGATCAATGTGTTGAAGGAGAGTCTGTTCTGCCATTTTGCATGGTGCTGAGAGGAAGTGGGAGAGACCACCTCATCCATCACAGCTCTCCCCTCCGCATCTAATGAGATCCCCCCCATCCCAGTCCTGCTGAAACTCAATTACACTTCTGACAGAGGCTTTTACTGGTTCTCTCACACTCCCCTGCTTTGCTTTTGTCTGCTCCTGGAACACTATCCTTTACTGTAATGTTTATTCATGCATTTATTGTCGATACTTTGATCCATTAGGCCTCGGGTCTGCACCTTCACCCCCTCTTTTATGGTATTGTCATAAACGGATTTGCCATTGGCGCCTTACAGACAGTACAGTGAGAAAGATAACGTTACACTATGTCCTAAGCAAGTGTGACGCGTTAAACAAGCAATAAAATCTAGCTCATTCGTCAAAATATATCGTTTTTGCCCTAAGCAACTACAAATGAACATTTTGCCAGTCACTTGATTTCTATATCTGCAATGTCACACGGGTTAGCACTGCCCATTATTAAATCTCATTGGTCCAGAATTGTGCTTTATATAACTGTACATTAAGCCTCAATTATGTTCTGATGGGCTTTGATTTTCTAAAATGTCTCATTCCATTAAAATGTTTAACATTTAAGAACAGTTAACATCAATACGGGATTTTTTTTTGTTTGTTGTTGTTTTTATAAATAACAGACATTTTTTTTGTATTTAGTTTGCAATACTGAGCCACATTTATCTTATTTTCAAAGTAATTTTGTTTATAGGCCTTAAACCTCAGTGAAGATATTGTTTTAGGGGACAAAGAAACAGACGTTTTTGGTTACTAATTGTCAGAGTGACTGTGGCAGGCTATAAATTTTCATTTGAAGGCAAAACAAGACCTGAATTTAGCTTTTCATAGCCTCTCACCAACAAACCACAACATAAAACTGAAGTGTGCAGAATCAGTGAAGTCAAACAATGGAGAATAGGAAGTAAACACAACTGAGCACACAATGTAATAAAAGTAGTGTAGACGGATCTTCAGGATCAATGATCTCGATCTTACCAAACTAATTGTTTGTACTTGTTAACGTGTTAGGGGATATTTAGTAACTTTTTAGTGTCTAACATGGTGCCAACTGTATTTCTCAGAGTAAGTAACAATGCTTTTATGTGGAAATGGAGTTATTGGATAAACAAGAAAAACTCCCACAAGTAGAAAATCATTCTCACTTTAATTTTCACCCTACATCAAGTTGCCTTATTCTAATAGTCTCAATTAATCTCTCGAAAGGTAATCCACCAACGATTGTCAGTGCTCGCCAAACCCGCTTATTCAAAAAGAACGTTTCGCATGACTTCCATTGACTTTGTTCCATTAATACTCACAGGGAGCAAATGCATTTTTAAAACATCAGTTTATTTATTTCCGATGCCATGAATAGAGCTGGAGCTCAGGGTGGGAAGGCATTTGCATGGAGCGAGATTAGGTTAAGCCACAGAATTGTGTTCATGAAGAAAGACTGAAAGCTGTTCGACTTCTGAGTGAGATTTCATTAGCGTGTTTCACTCTCGCCACATCACAGGCTGAGAATCCAACAAAATGGAGAACTTTCAGAGGGTTCAAAATACAGTTTCTCAAATGAGATGCCTGCAAACATGTAATTAAACTTTCAGCTTTCAAAAGGCCAGAATAAACCAGAATAATGTGAAACCTAGAGCACCTTCCTTCTTTAAAGCTGCAAAAAGAAAAGCCTAGAATAGACGATTACCTCATTCTGCGCTCTATGGTTTCAGTGAGAATTTGATAATGTGTAAAGCAGACTTGCAATAATGAAAGAATGACTAGTTGAGGATGTTTATTAGACGTTTTTCATATGCTTAGTACATTTCAGGGACATAGTTTTGGCAGGTGCAGCGATTTTAACAGTAGATTGTGCGTATCGAGCATGCAGATAATTTAAAGCGCAAAACAGTAGAACATTCCTTCATCCTGAATCATTCCACTCCTCTGAGAACACATGGATCACTTTCCTGGATGTGGCTCAACAAATACACGTCGGCCTATTTTAGCATCGACGTTCCACTTACTGTGGTCATCTGCATTGTGTTTTTTTCCAGCTGTGGTCTTGACCGTGGCACTGTGTCAGTTTTCCTACTCTTGTGCACGGTTAAAACAGTAAAACATTCTAGTGCTTTTTTTTTTTTGGCTAGGAGAACAAAGCACAGAAATCTCAGATTACGGACCTTGAGGTAACCCAAGCGGCTGTTCCCTCACACAGGTTTTTTGTGTCTAAAGAAATGATACAAATACAAAGCCAATCTGTTATCTGGGACAAATGTAAATTCTGTGGTTGACTGTGTGCTGCATGTGCAATTTTTTTCTTTTTATAAATAAAACAGAGAGTTTTATAACAACAATTAATAGGTAGACATGCATCAAAATTGACACTCACTAAGCACCAGGTGTTAGTAAAATTTGGCTTTAGCGAATAAAATGTTATTTGGCTTGTACCAAGTACAACAGAGCTGCATCATAATTTAAATAACAAGAATGATAATCTGACACTTGATGTTTTCTTAGTGAACAAATCAAATGAAGACATGTAAGAGCTTTACTGTCTTATAATGATGGAAATTTTTGCATTTACATACAGAGCTCTCTGATCTTTTAGAATGTGATGGGTTTGTCGTAAAGAGGTAAGCCATCATGTAAATGTCAGGACTTATGCATTTTCTAAAAGCATTTAACCTACCTCTGAGGAAATTTTACCATCAGAAGTTTATCTAAGATATGTAACTTTTTTGTAGTTAATAGCACTAAGCCACTACAGTAAGCGTATTAGTGTTTTTTGAGAGGTTATGTTTCACACAGATGCAAGTGAAAAATGGATCTTTGTTACTGATGTGCAAGAAAAAACAGCAATATATATATGGCTTGTAAAATTTCTCAATTCACCCATTATTGTTAAAAATATATATAAATTTCATTGGGCCGAGTACGGACTCTTGCGCCACTCCATTAACGAGAGAAAATTCCTACCAGAAACTTGAGAGACATTACCTCAGTTGGATCACTCATCAATGACTTAAAACAGATTGGTGGGTTTTAGAGCAGAACTAATCTAATAAAATATCATGTAAGTGCATTATTGACCCCTGACCATTTTACCAATTTTCATTGTCTCTGACCAGAACACCACGGTCAATCTAATTACAGAGGAAGCATAATGGACTTGCATGCAGGTATTACCGTTTTAACACGATCAGCAGTATGGATTACCATTTCTACATCTGTGCTTCTTTGAAACGTTATACTGAAAGGAACTGGATCTACCAGCATTTCAATTACCATTGAATTGCGTCAAGGCATCCAGTCACACTAATGTGAGCCATATTTGTGGTAAAGAGGTCAGTTCAATACTTCTCAGTGGCTCGCTGGCTGTACAATAGTCCAGTCACTTTTCTGGACACGGCATGCATTGATCTGCTGTTGTGTGTACTTCTTTTGAGGAATTGCTTGGTGTTAGTTGGATTTTAGTAGAGCGATGATTAAGCCTGAGTACAAACTATTTTCTTGTCCTCATTTGCTCTTCTCTTAGATGGATCTCTCATATTTATTAACGTGGGAGGTTGAACTGTAACCCTTAAATGCACAGGCATCACCGATTAATCCCAGCCTCTGGTTGTTTTGCTGCACTATGAAATACAGCCGAAGCCAGAATTAGTCCGACTCATGGAAACTATCACCAAACTCCCTTATTTGCACTCCTCTTTTTACCCATAAATCTGTAGGCTGAGAGCATCTATAGTGTCCACTTTTCCTCCATACGCCTCCCTCTTTTATTTCCTGCTTTTTTTCTTTTCGTATCTGGACAGCTGTATGCAGCTGGTCTCTTTGTGCTTTTGCTAAACCTAAGAGTCAGAGGGACCCTCATATTCGACCAGCTGTCAGACATATTGCTCAGGCTATTGGGGGATATAAAGGCAGAAACTGAAGCCTTTGGAGAGTATAGCCATCTCAGCAACCTTATGAAGCCAGACTGTGGACACTTTGAGTTTTTCAAAAACTGTACGTAACACAAAACTCAAAGGTACACATTTTCATTACACAAGTAGTCCTTGAAGTGGGTAATATCAGTAATGATCTTCTTTTCAACGTTTGTACACAAATAGTTTTTCATACGTCATAGCTTTGATGAATCAGTTCCACCAATTTATGATTACAAATGACTTTGTTTGTTGAACTTCCCATTTGGGTTTGATTTATAGATAAATTACAAAACGAAACATCTATATTGTCAAATTCTGTGAATCTGTTAAACATATTTAATTGAATCTCTCACATTATGCCTCACATCACGCTGCCTTAGCAGCAACCGGAATTTGCAAAATGTTATGGTACTTTTTAGTGCTGGTATAATGCACAACATTTGAGTGAAGTTAATGGTTGTTCATATATCCTTGTGTGGTAATTGACAAAATTAGATGCTCCCAAATGTTTGTGTAAAACGCTCTACAGCGACTAACATTTTATTTAGAAACGTTTAGAGCTTGGCTCATAATTAGTGTCAGTGTTTGTGGCCTGTGCTTTCTGTCCATTCTTTCTCTCTTTAAATGCTTCCATCTCTTTAGAAGCACAAAGACATGTCCTTATTTATGCGATCTGGTGGGCTGTTTAACTGAGGCAGTGATTGGAGGTCTAACTAGAAAGGGGAGTTAACCATGACTTTCTCTCTCCTTCAAGGCACATGCTGTCTGATCTCTACAATCGTAAGAGCTGTTGAGTACCTGGTCAGCCCAGCATAGCAGAGGAGGCCGTATCAGACATTTTTCCGTCATTTATTTACACCCCAGAAGATGTCAGATTTCTAGTTAGGCCTTTGCATATTTCATGCCCTCACTGCTTTTTCTCGGTTAGATTTGGTGGAGATTGAATTGCCCTGGTTTTCCCCTCAGTTTATTATCTAAACAGTGCAAAAAGACAAGGAAGATATAATACGTAAAACAATTCCAAAGTGTGTCTCATTGTCATGCTAATGTCTCGCATTGTCCAGCTGTGACCCCGCCAAATTTTAGGCTGCCTTGGCAACAGGTTGGAATCCAAAAAACCGTTAGAGAGGATCAATGGAAATGCTGAATGTGCACATTATGTCAAATGTGGCATCATTTAGTATTCCAGACTAAATGTGGATTAGCTTGAACTGCTTAACGCAGATACAGTATATTATGTTGAAACGGAATGATCGTGATAGTCTTTGAATAGTTTTTTAAAGAGAAATATATTTTCTCTCTTCTGCAGTGATTGTAGAGAAACATTTAAAACATTTGCTAATGTTGATATGTAAGTAAACAAAGTGTATTTTTCTAATAAGTATAAAATATAAGAAGAAGAAACCACTCACCTAAAAATGATACATCTTTCCCTCTGCCATAACTCTAAAATTGTATTCAATCTTGCACACACGTCGCACAATGAATTGATTCTAACTGATTGTGATGTACCAAGTTCCAATATGTGGAACTGTAAATGTTGTTTGACTTTTTATTTAATTATTTTTCAGTCTATTTCTCACAAATAGTTTTTGTTTAGATTCAGAAGGCCTGGAATGTAGTTCATTTGGATTACTATAATGACAATTGTATTTTTTGTGGAGTAAAACACCTCATATAGTTGTTATATACTTTTATTTCATGTTTCACTTTAATTTAATTTAATTTAAAATGGTTATCATTTTTTTGAAAACTGTTCCTTTAAATAACAAGAGCTTCTTGAAATAGTTTTTACTGTTTCCAACTATTCTGACTTTTTCCGAATGTGAAAATTTGTTACCTTAGATTTTCCTAGGTTCGACAGCTTCGCAGCCCAGATCTACTTGGGAATGGATTTGATTCAAGCCGTCAGCCAGCAGCAGACAGAATACTGAGACTGTGTCTATTTGATCTTTGACTGCGAGGATACTGTTGAGTTTTTTTTCATGAGTTTCTGCTGTCGTTTCAACTTTACAGCTGTGTATAGTTACCCATTTCGGCGTCACCCAGATGTGGGTAATATCATGGAAGAATCCAACTGGAATAAACGTGTCAGGACTAGAGTAGCACGAGGATTTTAGCAGATGACACATGGAAATAAAATATGTGTCTGCTGCTGTGGCCTGGGAACTTGAAATGAGACGTTCTTAATCATTTCTCCAGTGCAGGAGCTGAGCGACCAGCCACTGCGTGGGCCGTTCTGAGTGCTCACCCTACGGGAACCCAGGCATATGAATGAAGTGGCATAGACTGCAGGCTGGTAGTGAGGACTCGTGGAGACAGGAAGTCATGCGAAGAGGCTCGAAAACCCAGAGTCTCTTAACATCTGTCTAGACAGCATTAAAATTCCAGGGTGCTAGCCTGATATAAGAGTTTCATCTGGAATGCATGCACACTCCTCATTTAATTGGAATTTGGAGGAACTAGATCTAGATATAGGTCATTTTTACTGGATAAAATGAAATAGTTCAGTCAGAAATGAAAATTCTTTGATCGTTTACTTCATGATGTTCCAAACCTGTATGACATTATTTTCACTCAGTGGAATACAAAAGGAGAGCTCTTGTTTCCTAAGCTCTTTCAGTGCAGTTAGAGTGAATTAGGACTTGAATTTTCAAGCTTCAAAAATGGGGCAAAAGCATGTCCCCCAAATGACTCTTTTGAAATGATAGAATAGCTTTGTGTGAGAAAGATACTAATATTTTAGTAATTGAATAAAATTGCTCTTCTGCTGGCTCTCCTTGGCAGAGTTCATGTGAGAAGATGCAATGGCAGATTTATGAAAAACACTTTTCTTTAGTAGGATCTTTTTGATTAAGGCATAATAAAAGTGGCCCACATGACTTTAGAAGACTCTTCGGACTGAAATTTAAGTCATTAAAAAAAGTAGCAGTGAAGTAGCAATGTCTTATTTTCAGTTAATCTCTTTATCTGGTTCAAAAGCTTTCTGATGAACGATTCATCAAAACATATTGATCTGTTTCTCCAGTTCAGTTCACTTGTAGAGTTTTAGTGCTCAGTGATTATTGTTAATAATCTTTCACTCAAATTTCAGTCTGGAAGTTATCAGAAGTAGTGCATTCCAAGCTTTAATCCTCATTCACTGTAACTGCATGGAAAAGAACAACCAGTCTTCAAAATGTCCTTTTGAATTTTGAAACAACATGAGACTAAGTAAATGATGAACTGTACTGATGCTTGTACTGTTATTTTAAAACAGTTCCTTTGTCTTACATTCTGAACATTCTTTCTCCTGCTGCCTTCTAGTCTAGTCAGATTGAATTTGCATCACTGCTTATGGCTACTGCATTTGCAGATTGTTGCAGTTTGATAGCTATGTTGCGCCGATTGTATCAGGGTTAATCATTTACGGCATGAAAGCAACGTGAAGGACCCAGAATGCTTGATTCCTAAACCAAGGAGTAATTTACATATTTGCAACACACCTACAGTGTAGCACATCAGCACATCGTTCATTTTCTCAGAAGATAACAGCACGGAGGACTTAGATCGTTACATTCCTCACCCTGAGTCTGAGGTGTCTCCTTCAGGAGGACTTTATCGTACAATAACAAATAAAGAGGTCAGACAGTTCCCAGAAGCATACAGCGTACAGTTCTTGACCTCCAAGCCTCGCGGTTTGCCGGCTCGCTGTATTAAGTGAAAGTGTGTAGGTGAGTGTGTGTGTGTTTGTGCGGCTGTGGGGCTGCTTCTGCTCTCGGGCATTACTTTCTTTTGTCTGTGTGGTACAAAAAAGAGGCAGGCATCTTCAAAAGTTCTCAGAGAAACCGTTGGCTGGGTCATCTAAGGGTCAATAAACCCAGGCTGTCCAGGGACTCGCCTGAATAAGCCCCGTCATACTTAAGCGGGAGTAGTGACGGAAAAAAAACATCACAGCCATGAATTATTTTTGACCTGGCGCGATTCAGTTTTACTTGCTGTTTTCGTTGGCCGTCACTCAAGCGGTTGGAGTAAACTGTTTTCATTCTTGAGCGGAGATATCATACAGTGCTCTTCTTGAATGGGCAATTTGGCGTCAGGAGTGTCTTTTGATTTTGACTGCCATGCTTCCCGCAAAGGCTTTTGAAGCATGGCGTGCCTAGATGTGGGATGCAGCCCATTATACAAACTGAATAAAAAGCCTCATGAATTGTTAGTGCAGTTTGCAGGCAGCTTTATACCACTTCAGTGAACACACTGGGAACACCCAGTGTTGTTGATGCACGGCTCATATTGTTCAGTATGAGAAACCCAAAGCTGAGTTAACTCAGATGGAGAGACTGTAGGTTGGAGTAACACGTTTGATCAGTTTGCTGCGTGTCTGGTTACTTATGTTGCAATGGAATCATAGAACCATGGATTCTTTTTGGCTATTCCACAGGCATGGCCTTGTTCTCTCTATGGCTGTTAAATCCAGAAAACCATTACAGCGCATACAGACTGGCACATGTGAATACAGATTCGGTAGAGCAAGGCCATCTGACAGCATGTTCAGCCTCAGAGCAGAAAAGAGAAACAAAGTGGGACGATTCTCTGTGGAAAAGCTCTGTTTCTGTCTGAAACCTGGCGCTCTCCTTGCCATTTCATGTGTGCTGTGCAGACAAGAGTCTTGAAATATCCACTGTTTCCATTAACATGAAGAAGTCTGCCAGCCCATCTGCTTTCCGCTTGTATTGTGGAGGTTATGTCTGTTTGTCAATTACATGTCTGAACTATACTGTGTTTCTCACACCACTTGAAGTGCAAAATACGTTTTCTGGTGTCTTCCATGCAATATATTTGCCATGATTGCATAATTTTTTATTTTTTTCTGAGTGCTTCTTTTTTATTTTGACCTTTGTTTAATAAGTAAAAACTACATTTCTTCATTAGAGGTAACATTTTACAATTATCTTCTGAATGTTTACATTTAAAATAATTATGAACAAGCACTATGCCTTAATTGCATTTATTAATCTTGTTAATTTTCTACAAATGCTAATACATTTAAGCATTTGGTTGATGAATGCAATTATATTTACATTTATTTTGATATATTTAGCAATGTTACTTATAACAGTTTTTATTAGTTCACGATACCTAATGCATTCATGGTAGCAAATTGAACTTGAGGTTTTACCAAGATAAAATTTCAGATATAATGCTCAAATTTACTTTATATGCATACTTAGCCTACAATCAGACACTATATAAATCTTGTTTTTAATAGGTTTCATAAAACACATATTCAGAACAAATAATCTGCTATAACATCCATATCCAGACAATCCCAGAATTACTATATGAAGCACAGAGGTCTTCTGTTAATAATTGTGACTTGTCTTGTCCGAATAGGGTGTACATATATATCGCCCACTCTCAGAAAAAAAAGGGTACAAAAGCTGTCCCTAGGGTAGTACTCTTTTAAACTGTATACCTTATTCACCCCTCACGGTTGCACATTAGTACCTTACAGGTACATTTTATTACCTTTTGAAAAGTAAAAGTGACAGCTTTTATACTATTTTTCAAGTGAATAAAAAAAATTCTGTCATTTACTCACCTTCTTGATATTACAGACCTTGAATTTCTTTTACTCTGTAGAACGTCAAAGAAGATATTTGGCAATTTTTTGGACTTTTCTTCTTGAAACAGCAATAACAAACAAAAAGCAACTGTGCAAATTCAGAACCCACCCCAACCTACAATAAAATAATTTTCACACGGATTCCAGAAAAGATGACACAAAATCAAATGCTGAATGACACAAACTTACAGTTTCCACACTAGATCCATGTACACGACTTCATTGATTTTTATAACATTTTTTTTAAATTATCATCTTCTGTGTTCCACACTAGAGTCATGCAGATTGGAACAATGGAGTGAGATGACAGAGAATTCTTACAGATTTTTCATTATTTGATGAACTATCCTTTAAATAGACTATAAATATGAAAGGAGAGAGTGTTTGTACTCACTTTTATTTATTTATTTTTTTAATGTAATGTCTGAACATTGACCTGGTCATAACAGCTTGTGGTGCACATTCCCTTGTGTTCGAGTGAACACTTAAGTTCAACTAGATATCATCAGCACCTGCCTCTGAGGTTTCCATGGACATTTTAATCAACATGGAAAAAGAAACAGTCCCCGTATGATATATCAGAAACCACAATGGGGAAAAACCCATAAGCGATCTGTAAAAAGTACAGCTCACAGCTATTGGCTGTTTTCTGGAACTGCTTGTGTCTTAGTCAGCGTGTATCTGCCTGTAGATCTACCTGTGCTCTATCCTACTCTATGTAAATATATTCAGAGACTGAATGCTGTGTTTGCCTACACAACAGAAGGTTTAAAACAGCACTTACGGAGACTTCAAAATGAGGTTATGACAGTTGTCGAGTTTGATAACCTCACCGTATGCATTCCATGACATTCTGATCCATAAATGCGGATCAGATCTCAAATGTGTGCTCAGATGAACAATATGCCGATCACAGGGATCCGGTTAAAATCCTGCATAGAGAATTCAAATAGGAAATATCATTAGTAATTGGGTGTAGCGTGACCTTTTTTATCGGTGAGGTGTGCCTCGGTTCTCTTCTTTTGCTGGATCCCTAATTGCCTTTCAGGGGGCTTTTGCTTCCTGAACACACAGAACGAGACAGTTAGAGGTACCTGTTGAAGAAGCTGCTCAATGGATTTGGGTTTTCCCAGGCCTGTTGTTATTCATCGTATAGCTGCCGTTCCAGATTCTACAGGACTAGGGAATGGATGACACCCAGCTGCTTGATAATTTGTAATGTTAGCTGGAGGAATGAGTAATGTTTGACATGGCTGCTGTGTTTCAGCACACTGGTAGTGCATTATGGACTAGCACTGAGGTTGAAAGGGAACTTGAAGACAGATCCATCTCTACGGACAGGTTGGATCCGGATGGGTGAACCGTGATGGAGGCTTTGGCTTAAGTCCACAGTCCTGTCTGTCTTCTCTTCTTGTGGGGGGTTGATAGTGGGTGGGATGTTGGCCGGTTAATACATTTAAATTCAGAGAGAGTCCGAACCAATCTGAAGTAGAATATATTGCCGTCTTTT
>JAUZSZ010000065.1:3635993-3646288 GCA_034780575.1 Labeobarbus marequensis | reverse complement strand
TCTCTCTCTCTCTCTTCCCGCTGTCCTCACAGGCACGCTGCTGACACCAAAGCAACAGTAGTGGACTTGCTTCCCTCTGTAATCACTAACTCAGACCCCGGCACTGACAGTCCTGCTAGCGATAGCACCACCCTTACCTCAAGCACCGCCCCTGCGGCCGACCCTAAAACGGCCCCTAAAGTCACCCCCCAATCCAGCACCCCCAAACCTAGTGTCACCTCTCCCACCTCCCCACAAGCTGCTCCTGCAGCCGTGGCCCCTCTGGTGGACCTGAGTGATATGCCCTCCAACCAGACCTCAAAGTCCTTAGATGCCCCCCAGTCGTCTGATTCAACCCCTGCAGATCTGGCCAAAGCCGATGGCCAGGGCCCGGCTGAGCCGGCCAATTCCCCCCAAAGTAAGGACTCTCAGGTACAGGGAGGAGCCCACCAGAACACAGATAGTGACCTTGCCAAGGATGCGCTGGCCAAGCCCTCCAGCGACTCCTCCAGCGCACCGTCCGCACCCAGCCAGAACGAGTATGGCCACCTCTAGATGTTTAGTTGTGTTTGTGTCCTTAACCATCTCCTCTTTCTCACTGTCTGTTTTCTTCGTCACCTCCCTTCCTCTTCAGTTTCTTCTCACTTCTTAATGTAAAATCCGAATTTCATCAGGTTCCTCCTGCATCTTTAATCGTAGCGTGTATTCCCTTTGGTATTCAAATGAGAGATGACTTGGTGCACTGAGACAGCTTGTGCGGGTTTATTTGCAGCTCTTTAAAAACCAGTTCAATGACGGTCCTTCAAAGCACACCGGGATTATAAATGTGTAAAATTGTTCTTTCGGTTTTGTTTTTCTGAGCGAGCTAATTGATTCCTCCATTATCGCTGGCAGAGCCTCACAATGATTGGTTGTCACAAATGGCACAATTCCACAGCTGATGATTTTAAATGATGGCTTTCAAAGCTGAAAAGGACAGTGAGAAATAAATTAACAGCCTTAATGGTGCTATTGAAAAAAGAGCGTCTTAGAGAAGGCTAATGTATGATCGTTGTAATTACATTAACACAGCAGATGAGGTGCAGTGTCATTTGTGCCCCTGTGGGTGAAATAGCCAACTTCAAATGGCCAGCTGATGGAACGAAATACTTTGGAAAAAAACGGCAGTGAAAAAAAATTATTCATTAGTCATTACAGTCATTAAAGATGTGCTACGGACATAAAATAAAAACAACTCTGCATCTAACTTGCAGATTTTATGTCTCAACCAGTGATAGGACAGAAATACATACTGCACCTTTATATATATATATATAGCTTGTATAAGAAAAAAGTAAAATATGAATGTAATTATAGAGAAAATGGCTTTAATGTTTAGATTTTATATTATGCTGGATGGTCTGATTTAATTCTGATTAGTTCATTCTGTCTAAAAGAATCAATCAGTTTGACAGGAAAAATACATCTGATTGTTATATAAATAACCATCACAGCATATCAGCATATTAGTGTGATTTCTAAAGGATCATGTGACACTGAAATCCAGCTTTGCCATCACAGGAATAAATTACATTTAAAATATATTCAAATAGAAAACAGTTATATTAAATTGTAATAATATTTCACAACATTACTGTTTTTACTGTATTTTTATCAAATAAATGCAGGCTTTGTGAACATAAGAGACTTTCAAAAACATCATACTGCCCCCAAACTTTACTGAACTTAACCAAACTTTGTTACTGAAAATAATGTCTCTGTGAAGCATTGTGAAGACAACACAAATTAAATTAGAGTCTTGTTTAGTTGATCCAAATGGCCTCAGACAAATCTCTTGAATATATTCCAGAAATTCTCTGCCATGAACTTTGCAAACTTTAGCAAAACCAGCCAGGACTTGTTCTCCATCTGACACAAGATTTGAGTGGATTTGGTCTATGGCTCTGAATCGTAAATGTGCCAGAGATGCCAGAATGATAGAAGCTGCAATTGTTTTACTGCACATTTTATTGTTCACAAGCACTATGCAAGTGTTGTTGTGAAATTGAACTAAAACTAGTGAAAATTCCAGCTAGAATGTGCAAAATATACAAAAATGAAATAAGCCTGTTCCTTAGTCGCTGGAGCCATGCTGAGAGCACCGGAGCAGCGCCTCAGAATAGCAGCAGTTTCATTCATTCAAGGGTGCATATTACAAAATTAAACGAACATTTCACATCTGACAGATTCAGTCCTGCTAGCTTTGTGGAGCTGCCTAATGGAGCCAGAAGTAGCGGCGTCTCCAGACTCGCGTGAATCAGGCTGCTCAGTAGCGCACTCCCTCTCGCTCTGTTGCGAAGTACAGAGAAAATCGGCTGTTAAACAGTCAGCCAAGACTTCCAGCAGGGAATTAGCAGGAGCATGGCGTTTGTTAAATATTTACCAGAGACGTTGTTTTCCCCACTTCCATTTGTGCTCTGTAGTTTGCTCTTTCTATGTACAGCCCAGTCAGTGCACGTCAGGCTTGTTCTCGCTCTCTCTCAGTTCAGCTCAGTTGTCTAATTTGAGCAGGAACACTCCAGGGAAGTTGCCCTCATTGGTTGCCACCTGGGCTTATTGGCTCCGTCTGTAGATTTTCGACTACCTGAAGTGACTTCCCTGGTCTTCACAGAACCAGCAGAATATCAATGGAACTCTGCCATCTATAGACTCTCAAGATGCCTAAAGTCAGAGTTTTTCCCCTTCAAGAATGAGAGTTTGCACTTTTAAAGATGGTTGGAAGATGGAAGGCCTCAGCTTGCTCAGAAGGAATAATGATGCTTTGTGTCCATGCTAGAGTTTTATGCATGGGGTGGCCAAGGCTAGACCATGGCAGAAAACCAGTGTATAACTCCAAACTGGCATAAAAAAGCATGAATAAATACTGTGATTGCTGATTAAGTCAAATTACCCCACATTAGTTAAACATACCGTAACTTCAAATGTTAGTCTATTGAAATAAGACTAATGGTTAGTCTTATTTCTCTTATTTCTATCATCTCATTAACCAGTGGTTTGGAGCAAAAGATTTAAAATTAACTTGTAGGCTACAGTGAATTTTGTAAATGTTGCTCAGGAAACCTAAAACTTCAACTTACTTCAAACAGTTCAGCCTGGAGGGAGAATTATTCAGATATAATTAACAAGCTTGCGATTAAGTACATTATATTTTTTCTCAATTTTTCTAAACTTGTATACAAGTTTATGTTAGACAATTTTTATAATGATGTTATATCTATACATTTTATTAATTATAATACATAAGAGCAATTATGAGTAAATATATAGCTAATAAACGTAATTTTTCTAGTGTACATTTTTTCACTAGTTTATGGACACAGAATGGATTTTCTGCTGTTATGTGACAATGTATTCTAGCTGCTGTCTTCCCGCGGTTGAAACATTAATTGGACGATTACTTGAGACACTATACATTCAATAAGTTGTATCTTTCAACATGGATCAGATATTCATTCAATGTTTATTTCATGCTAATTAGAATGAAATTACGGACTTCACTCTGAGGCTGGAAATAGACAAGATGAGGCTGGAAACAGACGAGATGAACCACGATGCGGAACACCGAACGCATCGCATCCTTGAGTTTGAGGCTAAAATAAACGAGTTTGAGTTTGAGTTGAGTTTGTTTAACTAAAATTCTTTTAGTTCTTTTAGTTAAACAAAGAAAATGAAATAGTAGCATGTGCCACCCTGGACACCGCTGTGGCTCCGCCACTGTTTGTGTCTGTCTCAGTTGTTCGCCGGTACTCTGCACACTTGGCTGCTCTTCATAAGAGCCCAGAATGTGATCAGATAGCTTTATTGTGATGAGTGTAATGACATTCGGCCGGGGGACAAACAGCTCAGACCTCGGACACCGACAAAGCAGCTTGCTCTTGTGTCATAACAGTGAGATGGTGTAGATTGTAACACGAGACGCCCTCACTCCACTACGCCCATTCTCTTCCCTACAAAGCCTCTCTGTGGCTCTGTTGTATGCAAGAGCGCTCAATACCGCCACCGGTGGTCCTGTGTCATGACGTAGAGGCCGTTGCTGTCTGAGCATGCTTGACGAATATAATGAACAGACAGCTGATATCAGCCTGGCAGCAAGGCAGGTGTGCTAAAAATACGACGGAAGGGAACATGTTAGAAATGTGACAGGGACCGTCCCTCTCGATTCCCTGCCAGCAAAGCTCATCTTTAATTTTCGTGGTTCATTATGCATTTATGAATGATTTGGCACACCAGTACAGTCAATTCCATTACAGGAATTATCAGCGCTCTGAAAGAATCAGCCTACTGCGAAATAATTTAAGTAAACTTCCTTTTTTCAAGGCCCACTATGTGCTCTGTCAGCTCCCTTGAGAACAAATGTCTATGTGCCCTGTAAAATATTCAGTAATAGGCAGTTTGCGGCAGATGATTTTCATTTATTTATGATTTATTATTTATTATTATGCTTTTTGCTCCATCCTGACCCCAAGAGACAAGCGCTCTGTGTATCAACAAACTATTACACAGCCAATAAGCGCAGAGGGAGAGGTTAACATTTATGTAGTTTTATGAGGATTGTGTCTGCAGTAGAAAGGCTCTCTGCACCAGTGCCATGGATTTACTGTTCACAGCAAGCTTTATCTTCAATATTATGAATCATATGAATCATACCTGCATGCACTGTTCCTCTGTCCTCATACATGCTCATGCTCATACTCATGAATAATCTTTGATGTAACCATAAGATAACCAAACAGATCCTGTTAGTTGTGAAATTGATTGGCTACAGTGAAGTCTGTTCCTTCAAAACTTAAAGGGACAGTTCACCCAAAAATGTGTTTTCATAGTTTCTTCCTCGTGTCATTTCAAACCTATATTGCTTTATTTCTTTTGTGGAAACATAACAGAAGACATTTTTAATAATGTACAGAATACTCTTTTCTACATGTATGTATGTATATGGTACATTAATTAAGAAATTAATACTTTTAATAAGGACACATTAAATTGATCAAAAGTGGCATTAAAGCCATTAATAATGTTACACAATATTTCTATTTCAAATAAATGTTGAACTTTCTACTTATCAAAGAATCCTGGGAAAAAAAATATGTGAAAAAAATATATCCACAAAAATATTTCAACATTGATAATAATTAGAAATGTTTCTTTAGCATCAATTCAGCATATTAAAATAATTTCTGAAGGATCTTGGGCATTAAAGACTGGAAATATTTTTTGAAATACTGTTGAAATGACTGTTTTACTATAATTTTGATCAAATAAATTCTTTGTCTGCAACAAGATCTGACTCGAATCATACCGTCGCAAATCCAGACATTGTTACGTCCCTCATAAACGTACCAAAGAAACCTAGGGCTTATGTCAATATTTTTTCACATATGAAGACCACATATGAAGACCATCTTCATTCACTTTCATTAAAAAGAATGCATAGCATATTCTTCAGTTTCATCAAAATCCATCTTTTGTGTTTCACTAAAGAAAGAAAGAAAGAAACTCACACAGGTTTGACAGAACATGAGGGTGAATAAATCATAACAGAACAGTCATTTTTGGGTGAGCCGATCCTTGGAAATAATATAAAGAACAGAAGCAGCCAAACAGAGGACTGAAACACTGCTGATAAACTTATCTTTTCTTTTTCCCCCAGTGGTAAAATCATTGTAGATGACAAAAGTAAAGTGCCAGAGACGGAGGTAAACAAAACCCCGGCGGAGGTGAAGACAGTCCCTAATGAAGCCCCCCAGACGAATGGCAACGAGAGCAAAGCATGATCCGGAATCGGCGAGCGCACGACAGTCGCAGACAGACTGCACCACACCACCACCATCACATCTCAAACACAAGGGTTTCTTTCTTCAGTGTCTTTGAGTTTGCAGAACAAAACACGTCTGTAGATGTACAGAGCACCTAAAGAGCTCGCGCACATGCCTTTTATTTTGTACTTTTGGATTGTTTTTACTGTTTCTTTTCTTTCATCAACACAAGAAGGAAAGATTCTTTACCTCTAGCGCAGTCTCCTTGACCTCTGTAAGATCAGTGTCTTTCAAATACACTCAATGTCTTTCGAGGAAGTTGAAATTCAGTAGATTTCGCCTTCACACATTCAGCCCACAGTGCCGTTTCAATTATGTCCCGTTTTATTACGTGCAGTATTGCCATTATTATTGTCTGCCACATATTCATTTTTGGGGAACATTTTTAATGTTTTATTGTGTTTAAATAATGTACAAAAGCAACCGCCTTTTTATTTTATTTTTCACATTATTTTTGGAGAGTTAGCGATAGATTTTTAGCATGCTTGCTTTGCAGAATTATTTTTCTATGTCTAATTTTTTTTTTTTTTGTTTTATCCCAGCCCTAAGTGTTTACAGCATTTTACAATGATATCCCTCATTAACACGCCGTTTTGCTTCTCTTGCAAACCCGACACAAATGATCACGCAGGGTAGAGGTCTGAACTAGCGGTTAGAGTTATACTATACAAAACACCACTACTACTTTTTCCCGTTTTATATGTTCTTTCATATTACAACACATCCCATTTCCCTTGAATATTGAGAGTTGAAGAGGTCTCCCGCAGTGATCCTCGCTTAAAAACATCCCGCAAATCCTTTAAAAAAAACAACCTGGAGCTCTTAGATATGAATTGGACAGCTCCTTGAGAGAATACAGTACAAGCGTCGCTGTTGCACTCGTGGCAACAAAAACATCAGGTCCACATGTGTGCGTAACGCTCGTGGGACGTCCCATATGATGTCTGCCTGTTGCTCTATTGGCCTTTGCCCATATAATTGATAGATGTTGCATTAAAATGAAGCCCTGCCCCTTTGATACTGATACAAATGCAAATGTTTGTCGGTTTTCATGTCTTGAACGGCCAAATTATTGTTTTACTTTTTATTTAAGCCATAGTACACCGGTGTGGATCGTAGCATAAAGAATATTCAGCCTGACTTTTTTTGTACAGTGTTTCTCATTCTTTAGGCTGCAAGCTTGTGCACTGTGAATGCGTGAAAATCCTAGTGTGAATACAGTGTGTTCTGTGTACTAGAATAAAAAAAGAAGTTTCCATAAGTTGTGAAAGCCGTAGCTGTTAGTTTAAACAATGTTCATCATGATAAGAATTTTTAAAAAAAATTAAAAAAAAAACACAATGACGGCAGCAGAAGTGAAATACGAAAACAAAAGGAGTTGGTGCCTTCAATATAACCATCCTCTCGTATGTAGGCCAGCTGCGCTACTGTCTCTGTGACAACAGACCCCGACGCTGTCAGATGGTCCAGATCTGTAAACTGTGAAAATAATAGTTTTGTTTCTTGATCAAATGTGTCGTCACTTGGTCTTTTGGGTCTGAGGGTGTAAATGGATCGTGGTTTCTTAAAACTTGAGTTCTCAAAATCTCGACAACATGCCTCTATTTAACTGATGCAAATATATATATACATATATAAATATAAATATATTCACACAGAAAACTGTCTCGATGCATTTTGGCTCATAGGCGCCCTAGGGTTGCCTGCTCACCCGCCATTTAATTACAAAATCTCTTGTTCATCCCGTTTGGTCAAATGCCTTGTCAGTGACATCTATTTTTAAACCTGAAATAAGCATGCGATGTATTCTAAACTAGATGTCATTGGTGTTAAGGTTACGAATTGAATTGCTAAATAACTGAAAATGTCAAAGGCTTGCAAATTTATCTGAATGTCAGTGAACTCTTGTCGTTCATACGTTCACTGTTGGCACTTTTGCTTTTACAAGACAAACATGAAGTGTTTCATGGAGATAACTTTCATTATAAAGCTACTTGAATGTACATTTGTGTTCTGTTAAGCATTTGTAATGTAGTAATATTAATAATGAAAGTTATTTTGAAAGTGTTTCCAGCAGGATTCTGGTCTAATAAGCATCTGAGAGGCTTGTAGAAACTCTTTCTTGTGATCTCTCTGAAAAACAAGCTTTTGATTCATACTGCCATTTAATGTGGGACCAATTTGTTTGTACACAGTTTACCACCGCCATCATGCCACTTTAAAGATAAAAGTCTGTTCAAACGATTGTTTCTAAAGCATTTGAGGCTCGTCATCTGAGCAGATGAAGCCCGTTTGGGGTGTAATGGTTTCTCTCATCATTTCATTCTCATCTCAGACCTTTATAAGACATCTGTCACTTCATACCATACTGAGAGGCCCTTCTCACAGCTGTATACAGATTTTTACAAATCAAATGTCACTTCCACCTCCCCCACACTGCCAATGCTGTAAATACTAACCGACAACAAAATCTGACTTCATTCTGTCAAAAAATTCTTGTGTTCAATAAAATGAGAAAAATATTTTCTGTCTCCACTGTATCTTTTCACATGCACATCTGTTCTACACAAGATATTGGCTGTTGAAATTGTAAGATGTAATGAGACACTATCCACACTGTTTTCACATTAGCTTTCATAATTTTCATAATTACTTGTAACTTGACAGAAGAGGCACTTCTGTGAACACTTTAGTCATGCATCAGTATTATTTTAGTATTTATATGATTATAGTATTTATTAATGTAAACTGGCTTTTTTTATATTTTCAGTTTTGTGCTTTTGTCATTTTTAGGGTTTTTTCTATTTATTTCTAGTTGTTTCAGTGCTTCAGCTTCAACTTTTCATCTAATATTATTTTATTTCAGCTGTATTTTAATTAATGAATACAAATTTAATAGCATTAGTTTTAGTTAACAATAGCAACACTGCCATGAATTCAAATATATATAAATTAGTTGCTTTAATGAACATGAGTGTAAAAGTTAATTTATTATTATTTATTTGTTTAAATGTTTTATGGTTTGTACTGTTTACTCTTGTTTAGATTTGTCTCAAAAATCCCTAGAACCCATACTGTTTATTGTTGGGTTTCATTGTGACTGTTTGTCCCAAATGGTGTGATTTTGATTGGGGCATGTTGTCAAAAAGTACAATGTGTTTAATGAACTGTCTTTTACCTGGGCAACAGTGGAAATGTCCATTAGTTGTTTTTTTTATGTAAGTGTCCATACACATATTGACCATCTGTGCTTGGCCTTGGGATAGAACGTATGAAAACTAATATTCAGGTATACCATAAAAATAAGCTATAGAATAAATTATGAATATTTTAGATGACCATCACCACTAGATGGCGCACAAGACCACATTGCACATTACATAGAGTTCTGCTACGTTTAGAGCCTCGAATTCATTCTTGACGTGATAACTGTAATGTAACTGTAAAAAAAACCTGCTGTCACAGCAACTCATGATCTGCCATGTGCATTTGGAAAACCAAATGTGCAGTATTTTTCAGTCATGACGGTGATATAAAAAATGATGTATTCCTAGTTTATATATTTTTTGTTTGTCTGATAATCTGGTGACTACATAAAAGTGTAATTTCATGAGTTACAGCGCTTTTTTATGTTTTATCATTGTGAAATCGCTGTAACATGAATTAATTCCCGTCAACGGTTCACAGCTGTCGTGCGAGCCTGTTTTAATTCTGCACTGAGCAGCTGCATTTGCGCGTTATTGTCCACTGGGTGGCAGTAAAGCTCCGCCCTAAATGATGTGTCGCTGACAGCGGTTGACTCGCAACAGGCCACTGTAGACTAATTAAAAACATAAAAAGGCAGTGTTTTGATGCATATTTTTCCTTTTACCGTATTGGCATTGTTACCATATTGGAACGCCAGATCTGTTTCACCTTGTAGCCCGAGAAAATGTGACAGTAGAATGATAGGCACTGGATGTAGCAGCAGTTACCTCTGTGGTTAATCCAGAAATCTTATTCAGGTGCTTCCAATTTGAAATTGTTTTGATTAGTGGCCTGTTTATGTAACAGAGAAAGTTAGAGACGAGAGTCCAACATTCAAAAGAGTTTGTCACAAACTTTTTGCATTTATCATGCTGTATATTTCACTATATGACACGTCTTATGTGTCATTAACAATTTTCACTACTTGATTTTTCGTTTCTAAGGTACTAGCACATGTGTTCACAAATCGAGCTCCTCTGTGACTCATGAGTTTGAGTTCCTGAAGGCCTGGTCATCATGGACAAAAGAGCTGGAGAAGATGTTGGAAATACTGGATATTGTAGGTTTGATCAACATCTCAAATGAGTCCCTCTCAAAATATGGTGATATATTTTGTCTCCTTACTTTTCAGTGATTTGAAAGAGCCTCAAGTAACCCCATATAAAAGATTTTTTTTTTTTTTTTTTTTTTTTTAATTATCAGAATTGGAAAGTC
>JAUZSZ010000065.1:3524648-3538693 GCA_034780575.1 Labeobarbus marequensis | reverse complement strand
TGCAAACAAATGACTCTTATGAATGGTTCTTCTTAATGATTCAATTTAAACGATTCATTAAACAGACTCCCAATACTAAGACTCCCTCACTGAACTGTGAATCATTTTTCAATTTTGTCTAATTGAAAATGGACACAGAACCGTTACTGTGATGTGTACTACAGATTCTTCAGACTTAACATCAGATTCTTTAAAAATCATTGAATTTAAGAAAATCAATATATTAGACTTGCCACTGCAGTTTCCACTTGGGTCATTTTATTCATGAGCCATTCTTTTATATTCAAATTGTCTATTCGCATAGAAATAGATTATTAATATATTGTTGCTGTTTGAGAGCTTTCTGTTTTTCTCATTGTTTATTTTAAATGGATAAGATATTAGAACCGCAATATGTTATGTGTGTGTCAATATGTATAATGTGTTACTGTATGATTCCAATATCCATAGTTTTAAAGAGAAAAAAATCTAAAGCTCTCAAACAAATAAAATTCTTATTCAGCTACCTATAGCTCCTATAGCTATACCTATAGCCTATATACCTGTAAATATTCAATAACTTTGATATATTGTGATAGAACATGCATGGTCGACAGTGCTTCTGAACAATCACCTATATTGAGTGGTTCTCTAATTTGCCAACTAAAAACGGTGTTTGGCTCCCAAATGCTTCATTTGAGGTGCCAGTGGCTCCCTAGTCATTGTTTCATTCTGGAGCCCTGCATCAGCCTGACAGCGCTCCACAAATATACTCATCCATGCCGGCGTGCTCGCGTGAACGTGCACATTTTTACGAGGGGAATCTGGCAGTCTCCCAGCATTTTTGTCTTGGTTGATAAAAAAATTGCTCTGCCTGCGGTACACATCTAGTCGAGAGAGGGAACACACAGTTCCTGGCTGTCCTTTCCAATTGGCAGTCTCCGTACTGTTCTGTGACTGATAAGAGGATAGTGTAAATAAAACTGTACAGCACAGCTCGTTACAGCTAAAGGAAAAGGGAGAGCACGCTGTCTGTACTCATTGTTCTGACGGCACTGTTTTTCCTTTTTATATGGATTTTTTTGCCTCTTTTTTTTTTTTTTTGGTACTGAGTGTGCTGTCTTATATAACGCATTTGTGTAGGCTCACCGAACAGCAAGGGTATGTTTTTGTTTGCGCCGTATTTGTCTACTCATGTTGCCGCTTCCGAGCGACTAGGGGGGGGTGAGGCGTCTGATCAGAGTGTGTGATGAGAATCCAACTTTATAGCATTAGACAATGTGCTTGTTCACAGGTCTTTCCATTACAGCTGGGCTCTAGTATCGCTCTCTTCAGGGACTCATCAACAAAGCCAGCGTAGCCCCACTGCTGGGTAATCTGACTCTGGATGTTTGCCGCAGCTCTCGTAAAGGCTCCAGTTTCACTCGCGTCATTTTATTTATGCGCACGGCCCGTACAAACAAGACAGATCAACGAGGCATCCTCTTCGGAAACGGTAAATCCCAGGGTTTCGGTTGTGCAATACGTTCAGAGGAGGGAAGTGAAAAAGGAACGGGCCTGTGGCACGTGGCACCTCTCCTCCACTTGTTGGGAGCCACGGTTGTGTAAGGGCCCATTATGTCAGGTCGGCATCGCTGTGGCAACTCCGAGTGAAGGAGGGAGGAAGTGGGAGTTGCTAGAGACCGATTCTTTTATAGCCACAGTTTTTTTTGTTGTTTTCTTTTTTGCTGGAGAGGCAGTTATTTCTAGCACTGGTCTCTGTTTTTGTCTTTGGTGCGAAGGGGTTTGAAAGTGGGGTATGAATTCTGCCAAATCTGAGGGAGGTGTTTTTCCTTCACGCTTTTTTTTCCTTTTTGTCGTGCTTAACAAGAAAGTCGCTATTGATCAAAGGGAGAGGCTAGAATTTATCACTTTAATTCCATGACTTTTGCTGGGCCTGGAAGCACGCTCCTGCTGGGTGGCTGGATGTTGTCACCCCCTGTGAGATAATGACCCGCTTCAATAAGCTGCCGTTTATGTTGTGGGGTGGGCTTTTAAGGTCTGGCTTTTCCCTCTCTGCCACTTAAGGTGGTGATCAATGTCCCGCTGGCCCTCCATCTCAAGCTACTTTAGTTCCTGGACCTTCCTGCTCCATGGCCACTGATGGAAGATCTGCTTGACACCAGGATTGGGCAAAATCTATCTTTCTATCAATCATTCTGTCATTATATCTAGCTAGCTGTGCCTCCATTACAGATTTGTGCAAAACTTTAGCGATATTTTATATATGTTGATTAAAAAAAAGCTTTTGCGAAATGACCGTTTTTCCATTAACCGATTTTATGCGACTAAAACGTTTTTTTTCTCTTGAGATTAGTCATGGCTACCGATGTTTGTAGGTTTACGTATGTGGCTGCCACCACACTAAGCCATTATTTTTAATCGTAAGAGACGGTGTGTATCTTTAGCAAAGCAGTGTGAAGAGCCGCTACATGCCGTGGTGCAGCTAGTGTAAACACAAGCATTGACTAGTGTAGCTGTGTCCGAGCCGTAATGCTCTGCAGACGTGTGCAGTGTAAATAAGTTTATCTAAGCAATAATTGCAATGAAAGCCAAGCATTATTGGCAAGGAAAGGCCCTTATACTTGAGAGCGGCAACATATGAGGAGTTTCTTGGCGGTTAAAGTACATTAAAGAATGATCATGTGACGTTTACGTACACCAGGTGACCTGTAAATGTGGAAAAAATGTTTCCATTGCAGTTTTGTAAAATTTCAAATTGTCTGAAAAACCACCTCATGTGAGCACCTAAAAACTTTTTGCGATATATGGGAGTTTTTGTGAAATCGACGCGTTTCCATTGGGCGTATTTTCAAGTCACAATTTCAGTTTGCACTATTTGAAGGATAAAGGAAATGCAGCCAACATATATTGTTCTGCCATTGTTTTACTGTTTTATCTATTGTTCTATAGGGTTATCATTCTATGGTTTTGTCTGTATATCTATCTGTAATTTGATCGTTCTGCATCCTTTTTGCCGCTTCATTGCTAATTTAATTCAAATTCAAACAGGTAGTCCACCCCAAGATTATACTAATGGTCAAGCCAGAAGCTGAAATGTCGGACCACTCAAGCAGCAATGTTTTGAATTTGCCATAGAGACAGTGTATACAGTTTTTGGAAAGTTAAACTTCAGATTGCTTGCTTACAGTTTCTCTGCACTTAAAATTGTGTTAAGCACCCATTGCAGAAGAAACATTGTTTTATGGTTAACAATTATTGAGTGTGAATACACTGAAGGAACCAGTTCTGAGGTCTGTGGTAGTTCTTCTTTATGTGCAGTTTTTTGTTTTAATAATGATGTTTGATTTCTTGAGCCATTTAGAGGAACTTGTTTGTGCCACATTTATAGGTTTATTGCTGAGTGGCATCATCTGAAAGAAAAGAAAGAAAAACACTTTTTCTACTGCTTGGCAGTACAGTACATTTTGCAACTTTACAGTGGTTGCGAAATGGACTTTGTTATTTTTGTTGTTTTTTTTATCTGAGCTATGACTTCCCGTCGTGCTTGAGAAGGCGGTAAGATTTAAAGACAAAATGACGAGAGCTGACAGCTCTGTTACAAATTTTAAAAACACCCTTTTGATCGAGCAGATAAATACAGTGTGAATGCAATACAGTGTTTCTGCTTAATTCTGATTTCTAGATCAGATTGTATATTGGCATCCTGTGGTCTCACAGTTCCTCTTGGTATCCCATTGCAACATCTGAACATGCTATGCGGATGTTGTACGTATGGCTTCTTGTTTTTATCTTCTTTTTAGGGTTGTTTTTGACAGCGTCTGTGAGATTTTTAGTGAAAGTGTGCGCTGAATGATAAATCCCTCTTATGATGCATTGCTTGCATTGCACAGTGAACACAAGATCAACGTCCGGCTTAAATATCTTCCAAAACATTGTAAACAGTGTTTTTGCCAGCAAGTTTTACTGAAGTGAATCCAACAGACTTCCAACTCACAGGCACCAAATCATTTGAAGTATTACTAGGGTTCAAATAAGAGATATGACACCATGCACCACCCGAGGACCTCCAAAATGATGGATATTGAATAACTTTAGCATTTTTTTTTGTCTTGTAGCTGGTGAGAAAGCCATCGTTTGTGACCAGTGTGGAGCTCAGTTTCAGAAGGAAGATGCTCTAGAGGCCCACCGGCAGATCCACACAGGTGTGACACAAACACCAACCCACACTGCACACATCAAACACACTCAAATGTCCTGCATTCAGTATAGGCAGCATGTCACTATATGTACAAGTTTGGATTTGAGGGCCCACATGTGTTTACGTTTAATAAGAGAAATTATTACTGTACCTAATGTCTTCTATTCTTTCAGGAAAACATGCTTTCTTTTTCTATTAACTAAATTTCTTTTTCCCCCACATTTTTCACATTTTAGAAAAATCACATTTTTTATGTCTTGTCATATGCCTTTGCAGAATTTCATAATTAAGCTTTCTTAAATTCATATTTATTTTGTGTTTTATGTATATATTGAAAGGGAATATAAATACCTCTACTTTACATATCTTCCATCTGTTGTTTATTAATGCAGTTACAAATGGGCAGTGTTGAATAGCATGCTCATGTTCAGATTTATATTTAATTGGTAAGAAACTAGCAAGCTGATTACAGTTGTTATAATTATATTTAAAGGGATCATTGGATGCAAAATTTACTTTACATGTTGTTTGAACATATTTTGATAGGGTAAAAAGGTGTTTTTTTACACCAAAAAAACACCTGTTAAATGGTGTTAAATTTTAACCAAAGTATGTTCTAGACTTTTCGTTAAGACCCTAAAGCTGGGGTGTCAAACTCCGTTCCTGGAGGGCCGCAGCCCTGCAGAGTTTAGTTCCAACCCTGCTCCAACTCACATACCATGTAGTTTTCAAATAAGCCTTAATGACTTGATTAGCTGGATCAGGTGTGTTTAATTAGGGTTGGATCTAAACTGTGCAGGATTGTGGCCCTCCAGGAACTGAGTTTGACACCCCTGTGTTAAGGGATAGAAAATATCGTTTGGTCAGTATAAAAGTAATAGAAGTCCATGGAAAGTTCCCACAATTCACAGAAACAAACGGTCGGGGTGTGTGTGTAATAATAATTTAATGTATACTGAATCTGTGGTTAAACAGTATCAAACCTAAGTCTTTTTATTTTAGAAATCAAGGCTTCATTATGTCATACTGTTTCAGAACTTTTCAAAATGTTGATGGTCAAATAATAGGGTGCTTTTATCTGTTGAACCAGTTTCTTTTATTTTTATTATTTTTACTCCCAGGAACAGATGTTATTATTTGTACAAAGGCCATGATTTTTTACAGTTTAAATCCCATCCCAACAAGCCTGAAAAAGACTGCTTTAGAAGACATGAAATACAAAATTACAAGTAGTGAAGGTTTGTATTACATTTAATTTAATTTATAAAGTTTTTAATGTGGTGTAAATAATATTATTTTATGCAATGCTACATAAGGACGAGATGTTGGTCAGCTACATCAGCAGTGGTCATTTCGTGCTGGAAACGCCTTTGCCTTGCATTACATAAATGGATTTTATTCGTTATACTAGTGTGCGATTAATTTAATAGTGAGTGTAATTTAATTTGATGTTGAAATATGTTCTCTAATCTCAATACTGTTTGTTTTTGGGCAGATTTTGGAGTCAGTCACACCATCTCTCAGCTATGAGTGTAACGCGAGGCCGCGGTCTGATGTTCACAGTTCCCCCGGCTAACAGCAGCCTTTCACCGGCTCAGATTTTGGTGACACACCGGCATGAGAATTAGCACTATTTTGGTAAAAAGCGATTACAGCGAATGGTTGAATATACTTAAATTAAAATGCTACTTTTAAATATGCTTTTTTTTTTTTCTAAAATGCTTGTTAAACGAGTTTAAATGTATGTTATATTGTAAACTATGCTGTATTCACCCAAATAAATTCAATTTGTCATGTATTTTGTTTATGGGTGTTCTTGCTTAATAATAAATGTTCATCCTTTGATTACTGCTGTTGCCTCTAGTAATTCTGTGTGTGATTTTTAATTTCTAGCCCATTTTAAGCCAGCAATTTAATAATTTTTTAACATTAAATTAAACAACCCAGCATGGTGGGTAAAAACGTTTAACCTAACCAGCTGGGTCAAAATAACCCAGCATGTGTTCTGTCCAATATATACCCAGTGCTGGGTTGCCAAATAACCCAAGTTGGTTGTTTTTAACCCAGCATTTTTTAGATTGCAACAATAAACCAATCCTATGACTCCCCATGAAGTGAAAGTATGGAGAAAACATGATAATAAGGGTTGCCAGACATAGAAAAAAATGATCAGAACCTCTAATTGCATGTTTAATCTGTTCCAAGTGCAAATACAACATCAAATCTTCAAAGAGATGCACTGCTTTAAATGGGCTTGCATATTTTAAATTCAATCAGACCTGTCTGCGAGCCAATAAGGATGCAAAAGCAATAGCATTTAGTTATCACCTGGAATATCAAATATGCCAATTTCAGCACACAGCTTCAGCTTTCCCTCACACACTTTAGAAAGTGTGTCAAATATAGTGGACCAGTAAACAGTCAATGTAGGGCAAGACCAAAACTTGTGGGATAAATCTGCTACATCTGTAAAACATCTTACACATCAGAGATTGTCTTACTATAGGGAGATAAGAGGGTCTGTATTACTTACTATTGGAGAAAGCGTAACAGCTAACTTTGATCACATGTCCTTTAATAACCAATCACATTACAGCCTTGACATCGTTGAATTTCAGTCGTCACTGAGTTGTGCGACATTCAATCTCCGTTTACGGATACCATAGGAATGAATGAGAAGTGCCATAAACTGAATCACACCTGTTGCAAAAAGTCAGCGACTTCTCTTATAAAACAGCAATTTTCTTGTGGTAAAGTCTAAAAAATAGTTAAATCCAAAAGTATTGTTTAATATAAAACATGTTGATAGGCAGATAGGCTGTCGATTCATGAGATGTTGCTTGAGATAAGCCGTTTCTTCTAAAAAGTTGTTTATTCAGCATAGTGAAGTCTCTCCTCCATTGACATCCATTCAAAAAAAAAAAAAAAAAAAAAACACACACAAAAAAAAGGCCTCTGGTCTCCTTTCCCATGTACTGACATACCGGAAGCGTTAGCTTTAGCTGTTAAGCTTTTTCAGCTAATTGTTGCAGGCTTGCCTTCTAGTGGCTATGTTACGCCTCTTATCTTATGTCTTATCAAAAGTATGATTAAAAGAAAGTATTCATGCTATGCTTAGATGCAAAAGGTACAAAACCATAAACTGTATTAGGTTAATTCGTGCACAGTATGTAATTTGCAGTGCACTGCTCCAAATACCATTTCAAAATTTTAATCCAATATTTTTCTTCCAATCACTGATCTTACCTATTTCTACACTGTATTTCTACACTATTATAGACATTTATATTTGTAGAAATTATATACTCCTTGACAGTGAGAAATTCTTTGATCACAATTTATTAATAGCCACTGAAGCAACTGGAGAAGTATACAAAGGTTGGATCTACTCTATGAATTTGGGGCCAAAACCTTAGCAAAAAACTACCCTTAGGAAGAAAACTTCAGGTAACCTGAACTACACTTTCTTGGATCGTCATTTGATTTCAGTAAAAGTATCATCAAAGATTCAGTAAGACACTTTGGCAAAGTGCCTTGAGATAGACAGTGTTCAAACTGTGTACAGAGTAGAATGGGGAAATTTAGCAGAAAACGTCTTATAAAATTTAGTTGGGAATCTGTCAGGCCCTGGGGCCTTGCCAACATGCAATGGTAAGACAGCCTTAGAATTTTCTTCTTCTTCTTCTTCTTCTTCTTCTTCTTCTTCTTCTTCTTCTTTTTGGTTTTTAATGGTGGCTGGCAACCAGCGTACTTTGATTATTTTTTTTTTTTGGTTGAAAGTGGTTGAAGCTCTGCTTTCGTTTTAATAAAATAGTAAGGAAATTAAAAATAAATAAAAAAATAAAAAACAAACAAACAAACAAAAAACTCAGCAAGGACTTTTAATAAAGAGATGAATGGAAAATTATAAAAACATTATTGTTAGTTAGGAATCTACTGTATATAATTCCCCAGAATCGTCTTCAATTAGGGAAATATGTTGGTCTGAAGATCTGAATTTAAGTTGACGAGCTAGTAGTTAGTCGGCTTTTTCCCTGTGCATATAATAAAAGCCTTGCGAATGAAGTTCTGCATAAGATGTTGAAATTCTTGTATCGGGACTGAAGAGCAATCACTTCTTTATAAAGCTCAGGAGTAGGAGAGTTAGAATATAGATGGACAATTTTGGATATTGTAATGTCCTCCCTAAGCATCATCCAGATGAAAGAGGGGAGACTTGATCAAAATTTAGAAAACTGTCAATAAAAGATGACTCAGATTGGCAAAATGATTTATCTGACAGCAGTGTCAGGTCTATCACTAAATGTAGCCTGTGGGAAAGAAAGGTCCATGATCAGACTCCACGATAGCTGAATAAAAACAAATACAAAAACAAACAAACAAAACAAAAAACATTGCGGGTAAAAAAAATGCCAGGGGTCTACATACCCAGTCTAGCACATGAAGGCTGATATTTCGGTAGCCATTTTAGATAGTGCCTTTGGTTTAGGATTGGAGCAGTTTAAAGTAGGTTCTATTACACTGTTAAGATCTATGTTTAAAATCAAGTAATGTGAATTAAAAATTGGGTAGAGCCAAAATCAGCTTATTTACAAAGTTTCCATCATTCCAGCAGGGGGTCATTAAAGGCCTCATGAAATCAAAATTGACTATTTATTTTGTTAGCATACATTGCTAGTCTTGAGGTAAACAATTAATCCGTGCAAGTTAATAAACTGAAAAAAAATTGTTTGTCATGGTAATCTTTGATCAAAATCTGAACATTTACTTCCGCTCTGTAATGGCATTCCTTTTCTTATGATGTCAATTTGACGGCTTAGGCAGAATATGCTTAACCACGCCCCTCCAAGGCTAGCTTTCTATGAGTGAGAGACAGAGAGGAGGAGCGCTAAAATAAAACCTTGACCTCTATTCAATATTCCGTTTCAGTCGGAAATACGTCACTACACTGAAATAAAGTCGGCAGTAACTTCCTAGTTCATGCGGAGTTTAACATTCACCAGCAAGACCAAAACAGCTTTCCAGAAACCATAATATAATGACCGTGAGGATCAGTGGTAAAACTGGAAACAGAAAACTCTTGAAAATTCTTGTTTTGTTATAGCCGTTCCTCTTGCCTTGGCATTGAACTTGACCTCTATTCCTCTAACGAAAAATATGTTCTACCTGCTGTTTCTGTAATCTGAGGTAATCTTAATTAAGTATATGTGTCTCTTGAAGGAAAGTAATATTTGTTGCAAGACGCATAATATGAGAGAAGACCTTAGACCTCTTTATAGAGCTGTTTAAACCTAACACTACACAGTGTAAATCTAATAGATGACTTTCCTGTCAATCCTCCACATAAAACATCTGACATACTGTAAAAAATAAATTGCTGGGAAAAAAATAACCATTGCACATATGACATAACTAACATATGACATATAACAGGTACCCAGCTAATTTCTTGACACCTTTGGTTTAAAAAAAACGAAACAAAACAAAAACAAAATGCAGAAAAAAGCATAACCAAGAAGGAAGTAAACCAAACCAAAAACATAAAAAACATTCTTTTCTGTGTTTGCTGAGGCAACTGAGGCAAACTGCATAATTCCTCTAGCACCATTACTCTCCCAGCAACTCTTCATTAACCACACAACTACTGAACTCTCACCATCCTAAATATTACCACTTGAATACCACTGTTGTATGTAAATATCAACTGTAATTAGACACACATAAAAAGGGTAGGTAAAGCATAAAACATAAATATAGTATGTTGTATAGTCCATATAACTACATGTTGTTTGTAGCAATACCCTCCTAAGCAGAGGTGTGAATCGTCAAAGCATACAAACAGGCGCAGCATCTAATATGTACATATCTTTAGACCAGTCCAGACTGGATATTTAGAAACAGTCTGTACAAGTCAAACGATTCTCTATAGTAGCAACTATCATATTTGTCCATCATTCATAAAAAGCTTTGACTTCAGATTTTGTTTTAGAGGTGAAGGTTTCCCCTTCATGTGTAAGATGCAGACAGGTCAGGTAGAGAAATCTGCGGCAAATTCCTTTCTAGTAGGCCATCATTTTGATGCTTCCGAAAGCAGCACACTTCTTAGAGAGTGCTGTGCTTAGGCTGGGGTAAAATCTGCAGCTCTTGTTGCCTGGCCCAGCACAGAGTTTGTTACTTCTTCTGGAAACGTTTGAAGCAAACATGAATGGGCCTTGAAAGCAGACCATTTCTGGGTTTAAAAACTAGTTAACATTGTGCTTTTTCCAGTTCTGGTGGTTTCTCAAAAATCTGTTCTCCCATTAAATCTTTCAGCAAGCCCAAAGTAAACTTGATCATGTCCATTCCATTTTTGCTTTCCTCAAGGACATTTATGATCCAAAGGATTGCCCTGCACAAGGTTGTCTAGACCAGTGGTCTACATCGTCTAACAGTGCAGCATTGGTTGCTTTAAGCTCAGCTGTGTCTGCCTCTACTGATAAGAGCTGCAAAGTTTTCTCCAGCTGTTGTTAACCACAATTCCATAAGATTTGTAAAACATTTCTGTAGTAAGCTGGATTGCCCTGTTGTTTTGTTCACTGTGTTGAGACATGCTGAAGGAAAGAGGACAAATAAAAAGTTTGGTCTCATACTGTATCACGTACCTTGTTAGTGTCATGCGCTTACGTGGCCCTTTGTTGTGAAAAACATTAAAGCGTGTCCAGCTGAATTCAATTACAGTTTTTTAGAGTGGTATAAATAAGGTTAGTATACCACAGCAGTTGCGGCAGCCCTCGTGTGAAGACCGAAGAGTGTAAAGATGATGTGGACAAAAAAAAAAAAAGATTTGTGGGGAAGTTGTGGCCTAATGGACTTGTAAATTGTCAGTGGGGCAGGGCCGGTTCTAGACATTAGCAGGCCCTAGGCAAAATTCATGTTGGAGGCCCCCCACCCCCAATAAAAAGCACTTGAAACAAATGTTATTCCTAACCTTTTTATTTATACAACATTTCATTTTAAATTTGTATATTTTTACTTAGTAACAAAGTTTGGACACACTCTTTTTAATGTTTTTGAAAGAAGTCACTTATGATCATCAAGTCTGCATTTATGTGATCAGAAATACAGAGAGAACTATAATATTGTGAAACTTTAAATAATGGTGTTCTATTTTTTACCATACTTTAAAATATCCATTTCTGTGAGTCATAGCTGAATTTTCAGCATCATTTTAACACATCCTTGTGAACTTCTTTGAAAAAAAATACTGACCCATTGAATTCCAAACTTTTGAATGATATTGTTACAAAAGATTTCTATTTTAAATAAATGCTGTTATTATTATTATTATTATTATTATTATTTTATATTGCACAATATTATTGTTTTTTTCTGTATTTTTGATCAAATAAATGTATAGTTTGATGAGCATAAGAGACTTATTTCAAAAACATTAAAAACTGTAATGTGTCCAAACTTTTGACCAGTACTGTACATACATATTAATCAAACTTTATCTAAGGTAATCTATTTTTTTGTTTGTTGCGGATGTTATTATAGCCATGATAAATTTATGATTATTTTGCAGTAATTTTTCTGTAATTTATTCACAGTTCCTGAATACCACTTCAGTAAATGAACATCAGTGCTTTTATTATTTTTTTCCCTATAGCTGGTATGGACAGGGTTTCTCCCTCCCATTTAACCAATATTTACTATGATATTGTCATATTATTAATATTAATAAATATGATTTTAGCCTATGTATTGTATTGCTATATTAAATAGACTATACATAAGCACAATTTAGAAGTTACACACATCTGAGGTACTTTTCTTGAAACATTAAAAAATGGTCTAGTGTGTTTGTTTTTTGAACTTGAATACAAAGTTTGCTAGTCAGCTCCCGACGTGATGTCATTCACTGTCCGCGCAAATTCAAAGCGTCACGTTTGGGCGCATCAGTGCAGCGGCGCTTGCACTCTTTTAAACTCGTAATAAATTGGTGAATGATTGGTCCAGAAACGATGCTGATAGACAGAACAAGTTTATATTTAGAATACATCGCAATCACTCCAAAATAAATGATGACAACTCACACACCTGCATTAGGAGCTGTGCTTCTTTGCATGCCTATTTAGCCTTTTGCTTCAGCACCTGAAGGATGCGTTCGTCACGGCAAACATTCAGAAGGCGGGACTCGCTTTGAAACGACAACATTAACTGGTTTAATTGCAGGTGAGACAATTCAACAATATCCAATGAACAATGAGGCTAGTATTTTGCTGTCCATGGACTGCCATATAGGGGATACGGTTTTGGAGGCCCCCCTAAGAGCCCGAGGCCCTAGGCAATCTCCTGCTCTGCCTACAGCTAGCACTGGCCCTGGCTGGCATGTTGATGTTGCTTGCATGTAGGGCCAGTGCATCTCTCAATTGTCCTTGATTTCTTTGAATATGCTTTATCATTTCCGACATGATATTCCATCTAGTTGGCAGCTCCTGTGTCAGTGACTCTTTCTTTGAAGATGTGCAACTTGCTGCTCTTCGAGCTCTGCTGCATTTTCTGGGCTATGATTGAAATACCCCACTACCTTCCTGCATTTTGCCAAGGTGATGTCAAATGGGGTGTTCTGGAGCAAAACTGTGATAGCTTGGTGGAAGCTGTCGTGTTATTAAACAAAAGAGAGCAGGCCCATTCAACATGTTGACTTATTCACAGAAGCTTTTTATTCTCCCTCTCCCCATACAGTTCTCCCCTGATTCCCTTGACTCTGCCCAGCCCCTTTCTCTTAAAGAGCCCCATAATAAACATCTAATAATCACACCACATCTCTCCTTCTAACAACACTTGAAACAGTAAGCCAGTAACATGACTATTAATTAGCCCCCAAAATTACTTTTTGAACTTAACACCAACATTTCCCCAATCACTAATAACTGAACTAGGGGTTTCTCTTTTTCTGTCTTTTTTTTCCATATAACATTTGTTATTTTTTTCTCTCTTTAACTCACTGTATGTGAAACCCACACTAGCGCTCTGAAATTTATAAGTCTAGTCTCTTTGGTTGGATCACCGTCCTTCCTGATCTTGTTTTGTATATCATGGGAGTTTTGCTTGTTTGGACTGTTGAAGACTCCGGGAAGTGCTCCCCCTCTTCTGTTTGATCACCCATTTTTGGGAAATTTTCAGCACATGGTTCAGTGTTCAGCATAGGAACAAGATGACGTCTGTTCCTTCTGATGGTGCCTTGAGGGCTTTCCACCAAGTATGAATGAGGTGTTGAATGGGACGCCACCAAAGTACCTTGAGTCTTGGTGTCTGTAATCCAAACTCGCTGACCAGAGGAAAAGTGACTAAGTTGTCTTGAGTGATTGCGTGTGTTGTAACTTGCAGCCTGCTTCTCTCTTATTCCCTTTTCCTTTGCTGCTACAGTAGTGTAATCAGGGAGGCTTGGAATCAGAAGTGAGTGATGCTGTGGTATTGGTGTGTGTAGCCTTCACCCCATCAGGAGGCCACCAGGGCGGAGCAGACAGAGCAGGAACCCACCAGGGCAGAGTAGACTGAACCGGAGCCCACCAGAGCAGACCAGATGGAGCAAGAGCCCACCAGGGCAGAGCAGAAGACCACCACGGCGGAGCAGAAGACCACCAGAGCCAGACAGCCGACCACCACGACGGGGCAGAAGACCTCCACAGTGGAGCAGGAGCCCACAGCGGAGCAGGAGCATACCAATGCAGTGAAGGTGGAACTGGAGACCACAGCAGGAAATGGGACCTAGGTAACACTGAGACAAACAAGACAGACAGAGCATTTATGGTCCCAAGGGCCAAGGCAGGGAACACAAAAAGTTCATCAGCAGTTTATCTGGTGGCAACTAAACAAGCAG
>JAUZSZ010000065.1:3271010-3281561 GCA_034780575.1 Labeobarbus marequensis | reverse complement strand
GAGTTCATTTCTTTGAGAACTTTGTGAGTCTTTCTGTTGTGATGGACAGATACTGTTGGCAGAGTGAGAATTTGCTCGCAGGAGGTTTTTAAAATAACCAATTACAGTACATCCCATCAAAGACTCAAACGGAGAAATGATCTGGCAGGCCACTAACTGTCCGGACAGCGAAGAATTGGCAACATTATGAGGGATCTGTTAGGAAAGAACAAGAAATGAACTAAACTAATAAAAGTAGGATAATCTTGATGCTCCACCCCAAATTAAATGAAGACATGCTCCATACCTTCAATCCAAAAATGACACATCTTCCTATAAAGCAGTCTTCCACAGCTTTGACAAGCAGTTGTTGAACAGTATGCGTGTCTTCAGTTTTCTCCAAATCAACACATCTGGAAACATCACACTTTATATCAGCAATGAATCAACACAAATGTTTGTTCAAGATGTTTCAAATTTGTAAATGCTTTAAAACACACCTTTGAAGGCCACCAGCAGTTATGCCAAAGAAGGGATTTAAACAGCCCCCAAATACTGTCACACCAAATATATCTTGGTTTCTGGATACTTTAAATGACAGTCTGTATCTGTAGTCAACGTTTTGTAAGTCACAAGTGAATCCACATCTTCCACATATAGCCCTAAAGATAATGATTCAGAAGTTATTCATGATGTTCAGACTCTTTAATTTAACTCACACACACACAATAGTAATTTTGTTATAGCATCAGTAATTACACATAATGATACATTCACCAAATACATGTAAAGTACAATCAAAATAATTTGTAATAATAATAATAAAAAAAGAACTTAATTTTACTACGTTCCTTTTGCTTTCCTGAATTAATCTGGATAGACAGCCTTTGCAGCATGGATACACAAAACATGAGTCTTGCAGAGAAAGTATTGTGCAACTCACCAGAGCCCGTTTGTTGCTCATGAATGCTTAAAATACTGGCAAGGTTTACAAACAATGACCATAATACCACTATTCTCTACAAGGAAATACTAAAAAAATGAGGACTCAGATATTAAATTGCTTTTTAAATATTTTAAAACTGCATTCTATTAAAGACATACAACAATAACGAAAATGATGTAATGAAAAAAGACCAGAAACAAAAAACTGAGATACAAAATTTGAGTTTCAAAACATGCACGATTCTCTTCCTCGTTGGTTTCTCCCTCAATTCTCCAGAAGCACAGCTCCATCTACCGAACAATATTAGAACTTATATGCGGCTCTGTGGAGTTTTAAACTAAAGAAAAATTACGATCAATTTCAAAACTTATAATTGTTTTTATAATTTCAGGTTTAAATGAGTTAAAGAAATGTATTCTAGGTCTTTTTTTTGGTCACGTTGATGTAATATGTCTTTACCCTGAGCATTGTTCATACTGCAGATGTCAGTGTTGCGAGCTGCTCTGGCAGTAGTGGGGATTTTAATTCATCCAAATGAATCGAATCTTATGAATCACCAAAAGTACTCGATACCTCGGCTGCTATCTGCTCGTGCTATGGTAAATATTTAAGACGGCAAAACAGTCATTTAAACAGGAGACGTTCAGTGAAAGAAAAATATGAATCATGGGAGTTATGAGAACGAATCGTTCAGTTAAAAGATTCGTTCAAAAATATGATTGACTAAAACACACCACTAAAACAAGAAATATTATTACCACTGTTTAAGTATAAAGGCGTGTCAACTGGCAGTTTTTTATATGATTTAGATCTTTTTTTTTAAAGCTAAAAGAATATGAAATTGTATGCAGTCACTGGAGGAACCTCGACTCTGTAGACTTGTTTCCCTGGGACAACTTTATGTGCTAACACCGCGGGCTCTTTGGTTTGGTTGTTTTTTGTTTTGATTTGATTTCTTAGAATTGTCATTAATTATGAATTTACACGAACAAAGATTATATAGCCGGCAGGACCAATGAAATATCACTTGTTCAAAGACTTTACGATGGTTTTATGTAAATAGCTTTATTCTGAAAATGATAAATGCTAGCTCAACTGGCTGAAATGACAAGAGAAATACCAGTATTTTAATTCATTAATATGCGATTGTTTATGTAGAGCGACGGGGGGTAGCAACACAACAGCTAACGTTACCTTAACAAAATATTTTATTTTACTATTTATATTTTTACTCAACCAAAGAATTGAATGAAAAGACATTACCAGTAACGTTAGTCATTTAATTTCTAAATGTGATGACTACTTCAACGACAAGAAAGATTTATTTGGGACAGCATCGTATTGTAAAGACAAAGGGGTAAGATTAGTTGGAAATCTGAACTGTGTTGTGCTTGTATAGATTGTGTACGTTTCCATGGTTTTGTTTACAAACTTGGTTGACAAGGAGCTTTTAATGGTTCACTGTTTAATCTTAACGCCTAGAAGAACTTTGTTTAATGTAACGTTACACAAATAAGTAAGCGAGACTTTAAATGAGTTCCCACTGAAAACAATAGCGTTTAAATCACGGAGCTTTTTAATGTTGAGGCTAAAATTAATATATTTTCCTCAGGGTGAGCTTGTTTTAACATCATGTTTTTGTATTTGTTTGTTTTATGTCAGATGGGAAATGTAAATATTGTTGTCACTAACTGATAGTTTTTTATTTGTGTAGCTTAGTTCTTGCAGATGAGAAAACACACAGACAATCAAGTCACCTGAATCAAGCATGCTCTTCTGCAACAGATATATCTGAGAGCAGAAGATGTAATGAGCCAAAAGTATGTTTTTTATTACTTAGTTTATATAATATTATTACACTGATAAGCTTTGTTACACTAAGTGCAAAATTCACATTTTCTATTTAAAGCAAAACCAGAATAAGCAATGTATGCCAGGAGACTCCACTCTAGCAATGGATGTGGAAATTTTACAAGCTATTGATGAACTGGGTCCAGAAGTCTTGAAATTCAAAAAAGATGAAAACATTCAACAAACTGAATCGGCATCTCTTAAGAAAAACTCTGACTTTCCACAAAATATTTGTGAGCAACAAGTGCAAAATGCAGAAAACATCAGCCCTTCAAGTCCAGGCTCAGCGTGGTCACCATCAGAGCACAAAAGAACCAGAACACAAGGCAAAAAAGACAATGACTGGAGGGATTTGGCCCAAAAGCTTTTGTTCAGTGAAACCAAAAAGACTGAAGCAGGAGGACGTGGCCGTGAGATGAAATGTGACAAGGAGTATTCTTCACCTCAAAAGATTATCAACTCCATGAAAAAAACACTTAAAGTAGCAAACAGCAAACAAAAGTTAAAGTTCAGAAGAGATAGCAGCCCAAATGACTCTCTCAGTACCTCCAAGGATTACATTCTGTTCAGTCCAACACATATGGCTGCTGCTAAAGAGCGATCCATGATGCAGCAGCAGAAGAGATCAATGAAAAATCTTTCAGTCTCTGTGCTGACCCCTCCTCCTGGACTGGATCTCAGTGTCCTCGGTGATGCTACACTACCAGATGCAGGTAGATTTTCCACTGTTGCATTTAAAGAAGTGACTTAAATGTTTCTCTAACAGGAAGAATTGTCTAATTTCATCGTTCATGTTATTTATTCAGCTACTCCCATCTTTAATGTTGTATGATCTTTCAGAAGTCATTCTAATATGCTGATTTTCTGATCAAGAAACATTTTATTATTGTCAATGTTTAAAACAGTTGTGTTGCGTAATAATTTAGTGGAAACTGTGATACTTTTTTCAGGATTCTTTGAGAACAGAAAGTTCAAAAGAACAGTATTTATTTAGAACAAATCTTTTGTAACATAAATGTCTTTACTGTCAATTTTCATCAATTTAATTTCTTTAAAACAACTTTCTGACTCCAAACTTTTTAAACTTGTGTGGCATTTTGTTATTGAAAACACCAATAACAAAAAATGCTGGTATGTGAAATATTAATTCAGTTTTTGCTGTTTATTATACCTAACAGCACAAAGCATCCATATGGGACGTCCTGCCGATCAGTCAGACAAGCTTTTGCTCTCTAGTTGGGGTCTCCCTAAGCCTGTTCTGGAGAAATACCAGAGTCTCGGTGTTCAGAGGATGTTTGAGTGGCAGGCTGAGTGTCTGACCTTGGGCAAAGTGTTAGAGGGGCAGAACCTGGTATATTCTGGTAAATAGCTTCTTATTGTTGACTGCAAATGTTTTGTTTGTACTTAGTCTTGTTTTCTTGAGAAACAGCACCTTATCACATACTAAAAATTTTACTTATAACTATTTGTGGTTACGTGATACTTTCCTAGAATGTAGTTATCTCATTTTTTTTTTTTTTTTTTTTTTTAAGCTCCAACCAGTGCAGGAAAAACTTTGGTTTCTGAGCTGTTAATCCTGAAGAGAGTTTTGGAAACAAGACAAAAGGCCATGTTCATTCTTCCTTTTGTGTCTGTGGCTTGTGAGAAGATGTTTTATCTACAGGTTGGTTCCCATTTGATGAGTGCATATATAATTGTCAGTTATCTCAGTTGGCCCACTGATCATAGTTTGTATTTTTCTTCAACTGTGAGTGCATAGTACAGTATATACATATATAATTGTTGAGTTCTAAATTTAATGTCAATATACACTTAAGAATTTTGTTGATGAGATTTTACTAATATTATATTTGCCATTTTCACCCAGAATGTATTTCAGGAGGCAGGGGTCAGAGTGGAGGGGTATATGGGTAACACTTCAGCAGCTGGTGGGATTTCAGCTCTGGATGTAGCTGTTTGCACCATAGAGAAAGCCAATGGACTCATCAATAGACTCATTGAAGAAGACAAATTGGATCTTCTTGGTAAAATAATGACTTTTTTTTTTTACCACTTAAGGTTTTTACTCTTTAAGGTACTCGTGTAAAACTACATTTTCACCCAATTTGCAGGAATTGTTGTGGTTGATGAGCTGCACATGGTTGGGGACTCTGGTCGTGGATATCTGTTAGAACTTTTGCTGACTAAAATCCAATACATTGCCCAAAAAAACAGAGCAAGGTATGTGATAATGCAATGTTTAAGCCAATAATCTTCCAGAAATGGTCCTAATAATCAGTTTCTCTGGTGAAGGTTAACATTGTTTCTATTTTAAGGGGTTCTGCTCAAAGTGCCTCTGCTGGCGTGCAGATTATTGGTATGAGTGCCACACTGCCAAACTTGGACCTTCTTGCTCGCTGGTTGAATGCTGAGCTGTATAGCACTAACTATCGTCCTGTGCCACTGATGGAGTGGGTCAAGATAGGCACAAATGTCTATGATGGATCTATGAACCTGGTCAGACAGTTCACCCCAGCTCTTCCCGTAAAGGTCAGAGCTTGACATATTTGTTGGCCTCTGAAAACTGAATCAAATTTTAGCATGACATAGAATGTACCTGCTAATGTTAACTATTACAAGACAAGATGTTCTTCTGTCTGTAGGGAGATGATGATCACATTGTCAGCCTCTGCTTTGAGACAGTGCAGGATGGACACTCAGCACTGCTGTTCTGCCCTTCAAAGAACTGGTGTGAGAAACTAGCAGACAGCATTGGAAGAGAGTTTTACAATCTTCATCACAAAGGTTTAAAGATACAGATATATCAAGTTGTATGCTTTTAACTATTCAGGTAGGCATTATGCTTTAACATTGTTTGCTTTTGCAGAAATGCAGTCAGGCTCTGGAGTGCAGAGTATATCTCTGAATCAGGAAAGTCTCCAGGATGTTGTAGCCCAGCTCAAGCGTACTCCTGCAGGCTTGGACCACGTGCTTCAGCGAACGGTTCCATGGGGAGTGGCCTTCCACCATGCAGGTACATGTGATTACATGATTGATTTTGGAGTAAATATAAAATTTTAATCAGAGTTTTTATTAAGATTTATAAACACTTTTTTCAGTTTTTGTACTATTTTAAAAAAAAAAAAAAAAAATAATATAGATATTATAATAAAAATAATGATTAAATAAATGATCCTACTGCTAGACAAGAATGTAATTAAGTAGATAATTTAAATAATACAAAATGTAAAAAAAAATATTTAAACGATAAAAACATCAAAAAGTACCATTTTTTTTGTCATTTTAAAAAGATGAGGACATCCCAAATCCATTGTGTTTCCTTGTAATCCTTGTTTTAGGTCTGACGTTTGATGAGAGGGATATTCTAGAAGGTGCTTTTCGTCAAGGATACATTAGAGTGCTAGCTGCCACCTCCACCTTGTCGTCTGGTGTAAATCTGCCCGCCCGACGTGTGATTATCAGAACCCCTGTTTTTAATGGTCATTTGTTGGACATTCTAACCTATAAGCAGATGGTGGGACGAGCAGGCCGTAAAGGAGTGGACACCATGGGTGAGTGTTGCAGGTTTTCAATCTTTTTTTGTTAGAGATTTTTAAAGTGTTAATTATTATACATTTTGTGATGGTATATTATTACGATGCAGTATATTATTATGTTACATTATTGTTATATAATGTACACTACTGTTAAAAAATCAGGGACACGTTAAATTAATCAAAAGTAACAGTTTTTTTTTTTACATTCCAGACTTTTACATTGTGACAAAACATTTATTTAAAATCATCAAATAATTCAAACAAAAAAAAAATATTTTTGCGGTTTCCACAACAATATTATGATCCACAATCTTCCTTAAAAATCTTTAAACATATTACAGTTAATAGTGATGTAATGCTCTGTCTCAGGTGAGAGTGTGTTGGTCTGTAAAGAGGCTGAACGTGCGAAGGGCATGAGCCTCATCCAGGGCTCGCTCAAGCCTATCAGCAGCTGCCTGGTGAAGTGGGAGGGTGAGGGCGTCACTACCAGCATGCTCAGGGCCATCCTTGAAGTATGAATGTCTTGCTCCTTATCGTATGTTGTATGAAACTGTATTTGGTGAGTATGTGCTGGATTTAATTTCATTATTTTGACTGAAGATCATCGTTGGAGGAGTCGCCAGCTCACCTCAGGATGTGAGGATGTATGCTTCTTGCACTCTTCTGGCAGCCAGTATTGCAGCTGAACAGCCGCATCAGGAAGGAACTGAATCAGAATCTCGAAGCAAAGGGGCTATTGAGGCCTGCATAGTGTGGCTGATGGACAATGAGTTTATACATATACAGAAGGAGGGAGATGGTAATTTATCAACAAAAATTTTTTTGTTTGTGATAGATGTTGACATTTTGATAATTTGGTAATTGTCTGTCTCACAGTGGAGAGGTACTGCCCCACGCATCTGGGTTCTGCGACTTTGTCCTCATCTTTATCACCCCCAGAAGCCTTGGGGATTTTTGCAGATCTCCAGAGAGCGATGAAAGGATTTGTGTTGGAAAATGATCTCCATATCCTCTATCAGGTATACAAAACACTTCAGTTTATCATTTGTTGCACAGATTTGTTCTTTTTATTAAAAATATGGGTTATTAACAAAATCGTGTTATGCATTTTTAAGATAACACCTGTGTATGTGGACTGGACTACAGTCGACTGGTACCAGTTCTTCTGTCTGTGGGAGCAACTACCGTCCGCAATGAAACGGGTGGCTGAGATGGTGGGCATCCAAGAAGGTTTCCTGGCCCGCTCCGTTGGTAAAACAGAAAAGCAATGCAGACAGATGGCCATTCACAAATGGTACTATGCATTTTCTGAATATAGAGTGCTTCAATTAATGTTAAAGGGATAGTTCACCCAAAAATAAAAATTCTATCATTAATTTCTCACCCTCATGTCATTCCGAACCTGTAAGACATTCGTTCATCTTCGGAACAAAAATTAAGATATTTTTGATGAAATCCGTCAGTTTTCTGACCCTCCATAGACAGCAAGCGTCCTACCAAGGTCAAGGCACAGAAAGGGAGTAAGGACATCGTTAAAATGGTCCATGTGACATCAGTGGTTCAACAGTGGTTCAGTTTTATGATGCCACGAGAATACTTTTTGTGCGCAAAAAAACAAAACATTAATAACTTATTGTAGTGTCATAAAATTACAGTTGAACCACTGATGTCACATGGACCATTTTAACGATGTCCTTACTAAGTTTCTGTGCTTGACTGTGGTATGGCAGAACTTTAATTTTTGGGTGAACTAACCCTTTAATTAGCTGTATATAGATGTGTTTTTTTTTGTTGCTGTTGTGCAGTTTTTTTCACAATATTAGTTCTCCATGACCTGGTAAGTGAAGAACCACTTGGAGCTGTTGCAGAGAAGTATGGCTGTAGCCGAGGACAGCTTCAGTCACTTCAGCAGTCTGCCTCAACATATGCAGGTAGACATCTCTTCATACTGCAGCCATGGGCTTACTTACTTATCAATATGAGATAAACAATGCCAGAGTTAAAAATTTGGCAACTTTTTTTTTTAGGTATGGTTGCAGTCTTCTGTAATCGACTTGGATGACACAACCTAGAGCTGCTTCTGTCCCAGTTCCAGAGTCACCTAAGTTTTGGAGTCCAGAGGGAGTTGTGTGATCTGGTTCGTATTTCTTTACTAAACGCCCAGAGAGCACGTACACACTACAGCTCTGGGTTGGTCACAGTGGCAGAGGTGGCCAGAGCTGATGTTACAGAGGTGGAGAAGACCCTCAGGAAAGCTATTCCTTTCAAAAGGTAATGAAACCGGGAGATGATCATCCTAAAAGGTTTATTTGATGTTATTCTTATGTTTGATAAGCATTTTATTTACTGCAGAATGTGGTCATCTTAGAGATGTGTATCAATTATTGGCTGATATTACATAGTTTTAAAATGATTGATTTTGGTTGATTTTTTTTTTTTTAAATCACCCTTCAAGTTAATACATTACAATGTTGTGATGCATAAATTCACTTGTAGAATTTAAAATGACTGATTTTTAGTGTTTTATTTTTAATCTAGTTGGGCATTAATTTAGTTTGTGTTATGGTTACCATCCATAACGGTTTATTGTAATGAACAGAATTTGAATATTGGTTCATCCATAGATTATTTTAAGTCATACTGTGATAATTTGAATCTCTGCAGCTCCAGGCAGGCGGTGGATGAAAGCGAGGTAGAGGCTCAAGAACGTAAGAGTATGCGCTGCATCTGGGTCAGCGGGAAAAAGGCCTTGACTGAAAGAGAAGCTGCTCAGCAAATTGTGGCTGAGGCTCAGCTGCTCCTCCAGCAGGATTTGGCTCTTCTTGGGGTGGAATGGAACCCATCATCCCTCGCAACAAAGACCCAGCCAGATTCCCATTCACCCGAGGAATCAGCCAACAAAAAACCTCTACAGTCTATGTCAAGGGGCCCAGAACATGAAGAGGGGCAAAATGTAACCACAAATGTGGACAAACAGAAGTTGTTGGTGGATAAACATTGTGACAGGTGTTCCCATTATCCTTTGAGGCCATTAGAGGTCACTACTAATTCAGAAAAGCCAATGGATATTGAGTCAGGTGTATCATCTGCTGACTGTCAGCCTGCTAAGAAATGTGAACAGCAATCAAGTACATTGCATAAAGTTCTCAAATCAATAAATGTGAAAGACAAGGGCTGTCAAAATAACCAAACAGCTGAGTCATCGGATTGCTCTTCAAAATCACATCAAAAGAAATTAGGACACAATACCTGTAAAAAAAGTGCCTGCAACTCTGGCAGTGACCATCATTGTGTAAATCCAGTTTCGAAACGTAGAAGGATGGATGTTGTGGACGCTGATGCACTACCCACAGTCAATGAATCAAAAACACCAGCTCTAATCTCAAAAGACCCTAAACTAATATCAAATGTTGAAGAGCTTTGTTTTAATAAACCTGAAACTGACTGTAGAATAGATGAAGATAAGATGAATCTCCAGTCATCCATTGCTGCACTGAAAAAAGTCACTGAGTCAAAAACTCGCTCATATGATCCACAAAAGGGTGGGGAAACTCCAGATGTCACTGCGAAAAAGTGCACATCTAAAATGAGACATTTAACTCATAATGAAAAGCAAGAAACGGGTACTCGCAGTTTCGGGAAAATCAGCAGCAGAGATGAAACTGGCTTAAAGGTAAACACCAGAGTTAAACATGATTTAGTATATTGTTCTGAGAAGCTTAGCTCTCCTGACTTGTACACAAATGGACTGGAAGAGTTCGGTGATAGTTTTCAACTTGATACACAGACTGAGAAAATGCTTCAAGGGGATGATTTTTCACATGGCATTGGTAATTTAAACATTCTCAAAGAAAATAACAATCATGTTGATTCAGAAAGTGAGATAAAAGTTGTCAACCAGTCATCTTTCCTGGAAAATGAGAATCAAACATCTAAAGATCAAAACAAAGACACAGTTGAAGGTTTATCACCTCATAAGAATGGCCTGGCCACTGAATTCAAACCGAAATATAACATCTCACTTACTGACAGCCAGTTGGAGAATATTTTAAATTACAGTAACCAGGTTACTGAAGAAGAATCAAGTTCCGATAAACCTGCTGAGCAAAGGGAAAATCATGAGCCCGCTGATCATGTTACTGACAACAGCTTCAACCGGAGCAGCAGTTTTCTGTTTGACAGTCTCTATGACAACTCCATCTTGGATGCCATGGAGGAGGCAGCAATGGATCGAGACAA
>JAUZSZ010000065.1:3234819-3245549 GCA_034780575.1 Labeobarbus marequensis | reverse complement strand
TAGGTTTACACGTGATGAATTAAGCATCTTAAACTGGCCATCTAACAGGTGTTCTGTGAGATGGATTACATGGAGGGTGGATGGACAGTAATACAGAGAAGGACGGATGGTCTCACTGACTTCAAACGAATGTGGTCACAGTACTTGGATGGATTTGGACACTTGCCAGGTACAGTACATGACTTAATTGGGAAGTTCACCCAAAAATTAAAATTCTGTCATCATTTATCCACCCTCATGTTGTTCCAAACATGTATGAGTCTCTTCTGTTGAATGCAAAAGAAGATATTTTGAAAAATGTTAGTAACCAAACAGTTGTTAGTAACCATTGACTTCCATAGTCTGGAAAAAAATATGAAAGGCAATGGCTACCAGCAACTGTTTGGTTACCAGCATTCTTCAAAACATCTTCTTCTGTCTTCAACAAAGGAAAGAAACTCATACAGGTTTGGAATAATATGAAGACAGGTAAATAACTAAATTATACCTTTAACTTCTAAATGAGTTAATGTCTTAAATATGAATGAACAGGTATTGATTTTATGTCTCTGAAGGTGAACACTGGTTGGGTTTGAGAAAAATCTTCAATATTGTCAATCAGAGAAACACACGTTTCCAGCTGCACGTGTCTCTGGTCTCACAAGATGACACTACTGCCTACGCCTCATATGACAATTTCTGGCTTGAAGATGAAACCAAATTCTTTGCAATACACCTTGGCAGATATGCTGGTAGTGCAGGTCAGCCAATAGCAAATGTTATTTTCATAACACTGCTTCTTCCTTCAAAATTAGCATGGAAATGCAAATAATGTCCACATATTCCATCTATTCCAGTTGATGATTAATTAAGTTGGACAGAAACCTACTAAAAATTTATATTAACTGTGATTTCTCTTTCTCTTTCTCTTTCTCTTTCGCTTTCACTTTCTCTTTCTATTTCTCTTTGTCTTTCTGCAGGTGATGCTTTTCGAGGATATGACCAAGAACAGAATCAAGACACGGCCCCTTTCAGTACTTCTGATGTTGACAACGATGGTTGTTTTCCATTCTGCACTTTTGCTAATAAAGCAGTTGAGAGCTGCAGTGTGAACCAAAACAACACAGGATGGTGGTTTAACCAGTGTGGCAAGGCAAATTTGAATGGCTCACCATTGGACCAAGATCTCTCCACCCAGTCATATATCCACTGGGACACCTGGACCAAAAATGGCACGCTTGTCAAAATCACATCAGTGACTATGAAGATCAGGAGAGTTGAGATCCCGAATTTAAAATAAATCTCTGAAGCTTTTGCATTAAAGTGAAACAACTTATCATCTGGAGTCACTAAAAACTTGCACTTATGCCTGTGAGTTTTTCTAAAAAAGCAATTTGTAGAAATAAACCTTTTGGCATTGTGATTTAGTCCACCATGCTTTTTAATCCTGGGTCACAGCCCAAAAAAATCATATTAATGTTTTCATTGTTATGAAAAAAAGGGAATTGTGTCATTACTAAAATGTTTTATTTACATGGAACTACGCTATATTAAACCAAATAATTCAGTCTGAGAGAAACTGTCAAACTATCAACACTGGAAATCCCCAAGAGTAATTCTCAATTGAATGTTTGCATGAGATTTTACTCAAAACACTCAAAGCCTGGTTCCGCCATTTTCAGAGTAAAAATATAAAATAAAAAGATAATTGTGAGATAGAGGCTAAAATAAAGTAATATAAAATAAAAATGTGTAAAAATCTTGAATTTAAAATAAAATAAAGTAACACTGTGAGGTATAAAGTCACAGGGGAATAAAGTCACACAATTCCAATATGAAGTCATAGATATGAGAAATAAAGTCACAGTATGAAGATATGAAGTTAAAGTCCTGAGAGTTATGATTATGATTTTAATATGACTTTTGAAAATGTTTTTTATTTTTACTTTGGACTAAATGTAAATGGCCATCATAAAGTTCTACACTATGAATGGCCACCTCCTAAGTCAGAGGCGGGACCTATAATCGAGCCATAACCTCTTTGATTTAAATCAAGCAGACAAGGATTCACAATGAAAGGGTAATCAGTGACTGGTGGAGAAAAATTATTTTAACATCTTATTTATAAACTCTAACTGGGGATTTTAATGAATGTCTGTTTAGTGCACTCTTTGTATGGCAGAACTAAATTATGATAGAAGCTTAACAAGTCTGAAAAACCATCAAGTAGAGCCCACTTTCAATTGAACAAATATTAGTGAAGATCTAATGTGTGGCAAAATGTAAGTGAATAAGAAATCATTTTAACAACATTACACAAAGTTGGCAAGTTGGCAAGTTGTCCCCTGCCAATTAATTCACTTGTGTGAGAAATGAAATACTCAAATATATATATATAGAACTAAAATATATACTAACGTAACTAACTAAACGAACAGACAGGTACAATAACAGAAACTAAAAAATAATTTTAAATTTAAAATGAAATAAAAACAAACTAATATTAAACTATAACAACTTTGTTATGAGTAATAAAGTTGCAATTCCAAGATCCAATCACATTGTGACAGAAAGTAACTTTGGGAGATTTAAAGTCATAATTCCAGAGACAAAGTCGCAGTTGCATTATATAAATTCACATTGTTTGATACACAGTAGAAACAGATAATGTTTTCCTAAAAATATTTACTGAGCTGTCTCTTAGCCTGCAAAAAATAAGATTAATAAAAAAGATTTTATGATGTTCTGACAATAAAAGGCTCTTAGGTGACCAGATACTTTGAAATAAGGGTGCACAGCAGTGTCGCCATTGACGTGGGTGGCCTATTGTTTGTCCTGATTCATTGGCAGGACAGAGATAATTAACACGCTTAAAATAAGCTGTGTAGTGTGTGGGCCACTATTAGCATCACTGTCCTTGGGTAAATATGTCAGTTGTTATGTGTGTACATGTTAAACCATCTGTACTCTGTCTATATAGAGCAAAGAATCCTGCCAAATTTTGTCCTGCCAAAGACTAAACAAAAAGTCTAGTTCTGCTGAAGCGTTTCGTGAGCAGGACCTTGCCCTGGGTCTATGTGGGAGTCACCGTGAGAGAGTGGAGGGAAACCAGATAACACTGAACACCATGATATCAACATGAGAATTTGGGATTTAGTGCAGAAAAGGGATGATAATTTAAGGAGATTTAAAGAGCCATGGACAACGGCAATGTCTTCACTCAGACATAAAACTCCCCAATGTTTCACAAATTTTCCTCCCTACACTGTAAAAAACATATTTTTCAAATATATTTTTTTTTTCATTTTTAAATCATTGTTATGATGTCACAACCATGAACACATGCTGGGGCATCCTGCATTTATTTTTTTGGACAGTGCACCGGTCGCAGTTTTGCCTTACTTCTTTCCTTGATATGAGCAAAGAAAAAAAAACATTTAAAAAACATAACTTGTAAGTATAAGGTATGATACACTTAAATGTAATACATTTTTAAATAAGTTTAAAATTAATTTTTAAATTTTAGATAAAAATTGTTATTATATTCTTTATTATTATTATTATTTTTTAAATTACATAATTGTTTTTTTTTTACATCATTTACATGATGGTGACATTTTCAGTTTATTGCAAATGACCTACAGAAAATGGGACTTGATTAGACTGCTTCAATTCGTGAATGATTGATTTGTCTTTTATTCTTTAACTTTTTATAATATTAATATACACAATGTATTAATTTCTAATTAATATATATGTATATACGCTATCATTCAAAAGTTTGTAGTTGATAAGATGTTTTTAATGTTATTGAAAGAAATCTTTAATGCTCACCAAGGCTGCATTTATTAAAATCAGAGAAAAATATATTACTATGTTTTCTACTGTAATATATTTTAGAATGTAATTTATTCCTGTGATGGTAATGCTGAATTTTCAGCAGTCATTACTCCAGTCTTCAGTGTCACATGATGCTTTAGAAATCATTGTAAAATGCTGATTTGTTGCTCAAGAAACATTTCTATCAGTTTTGAAAACAGTTGTGTTTTTATAATTTAAATTGCATTTAAAATCCACCTGACTCAGTTTTGATGGACATGACTATATTAACTTGACCACATTAATACATATATTCATATATAATACATATACATGAACAATGCGGGTACATGGAGGTTTGCCAGTCAGAACAGAGATAATTTACGTATAGAATTCTAGAAGTTACAGTAGGAAAAAAAAACAGCTTGTATAATTCTTAGGATCAGAGAGAGAGTGGGAAATGGTCATGTAAAAATAAATTACGACTGTTTAGATGCAAGAACCTTGTGTTATAAGATGACTTCAGCTGGGAAAGCTGCAACAATAAAGTGTACAATATGGCCCTTTTCAGATGATTTACACAGACTAATTTTTTAGACTTTAAAACATATATAATTAATTAAAAACCACAAATGAAATGTAATACAATCATGTATTAAAGGGAAAAATAATCATTTCCTGATACAGAAACAAATCTATAAAGTTGCATCACAACAAGCATGGGCCAAGGACAGTTAGTTAGTTTGTCCCTGGAAATAAAAAAAGTCTAAAAATAGTCACTCTGATAGTCATCAGTATCAGGGTCTATCAACATGAGAATAGAAACAAGACAGTGGCTTCCCATGACCCACTGTGTGGGTTACCTTTTGACCCATCGGTTTGGCTCACATACTCAGTTAAGATTTCTGAGCTAGTATACTGACCACTACAGCACGTACACATTTAGTTATGTGGGTACACACATACAGACAGATGTGGGACTGTGGGAGAAAGAATGCCAGAGAGAGGCAAAATAAAGCGAATCAAAAGTGTGATGCCTCCGCCGCATGTACATTTACGATTGGTCAGTCTGGAATTCCATTGAAGCCATTTCCCACAGTTTACAGAGAGCTGGGCGCTCGAAATGAACACACAGGATGTAGAGGTTTATTGGGAACGCTGAGATAAACCCAAAGGGATTCTACATCTGCACTCCGTCACTGGGTTTTGATTTTGGAAGCTGAAAGCAGATTTTAATCACCGTTCCTAATACAAACAGAGAGGAATATAAAATGAAAGAGTTATTTTGAAAGGTGAGGGAGCTGCATGTGGCATTTCTTCAGTGATTCTTCATATTCAAAATGTTACTAATTGGTGGATTCTGTTATCTAATGCTGAAATCATTATTAAACGCTTTAAGCTTCATTCAGGTTGATCAAATAAAACAAGCGAGAAAGAAAACATTTTTTTTTAGATTTTGTAAACCAGCATGAAGATTGTTATATTTCTCATTTATAGCCAATGAGTGGAAAAGAACATTCAGAATTCCTCGGTGCTCTGCACTTTCTCAAGACTTAAACGGGAACATAACAAAGGATTGTAGAAGATGGTGACTTGCCAGTGTGTAGCGCACACTCAATCACTCACAGCTGGATGTTTGGATAACAGGATGTGTTAGCTTTGCCGTATTCACATTTCGGACGTGAACTGCCTCAGTTGGAAGTATGAATCAAAGGAGACCTGTTCTGGAGGATGGGAATCAATCAAAGTATCACACAATTGAAAAGAGGAACAGAAGTAAAGACAATCTACTGATGAATGAAGACTTTGGAGAGGACTGTTATGGCAATTATGGACACTACCATGGGTGAGTTGGTCAAGGTTCTGTACATACTGTATGTTTAGTTGCCATTGCCTTCAAAGATAATACATAGTTCAATGTCCTTATCTTTAAACTGTCACTCAATATTCAATTAAATATCTGTAAATTGGTTTGTTCATTTAAAATGTCAGGTTTCATTCATTTGGATTTAGAAATTAGTAATGCAGTTAAAAAGCTCATCATGCAAAAGTCATTAGCATTAATGCATGTTTATCAACCTACCGGCCATTGTTTGTATTTGTATGTGTGAATAAAGTAATGATGTTACTGGATGCAGACAACAGAAAAAATAATCTTATGTAGATTTAACTTGGATTATTCAAACACACACACACACACACACACACACACACACACACACACACATATATATTAAATAACATTACATTTCATTAATGTGTAGTATAATACAATATTAATATAATTTTAATACATTATGTTTCAATCTCTTTCTGTATAATTAATTAATTTTAAAGAAATATTTACTTTTATTTTTTAAATACATAATTTGTTTTGGCAACATTACATAATGAATATTCATTAATACAATAATATAACATAAATATTTAATATGATAATATTTTACTATATAGATTAGTAATTAAAGTTTATATAAAATATTTATATATTTGTTTTTAAATAAATATACATCAATAAAAATACACAAATACAATTCTGTACAATGCATATACTGAATATACTGTATAATATATAATGAAAAATGACAGTGCACTCTTTGGAAGATTGGTAATTGGTTTTCCGAGTAACTTGAGTGGTGTAAATAATAACACTTAAAAACATTTTATGAAATAGAGGCCACAGTACGCGTTTTTGATCTGTTTTAATCATAGTGAGAACCTGGCCCGACAGGCGTTACCCAAGAGCAGAAGGCAGGCGGTGCGAGGGGCAGCCTACATGTTCAATGCCCATCCCAACAGCCTAACCCCAGTAGAGGAACGTTTCCTTGATGCTGCTGAGTATGGAAACATACCTGTGGTGCGCCAAATGCTTGAGGAGATCCCTGAGCTGGACGTTAACTGTGTGGACTACATGGGCCAGAATGCATTGCAGTTGTCGGTGGCAAACGAGCACTTAGAAGTAACAGAGCTCTTGTTGAAGAAAGACAACTTGTCGCGTATTGGGGATGCACTTTTGTTGGCCATCAGCAAAGGATACACCAGGATTGTCGAGGCCATTTTGAGCCACAAAGCTTTCGCCGACTCCAAAAGACTCACAGCGAGCCCTAGTCAGGCTCCAATGCATGATGACTTTTTTGCGTACGACGAAGATGGCACACGCTTTTCTCATGACGTCACTCCAATCATTTTAGCATCTCATTGTCACGAATACGAGATCGTGCACATTCTTCTGGGAAAGGGTGCTCGCATTGAGCAGCCACATGACTACTTTTGTGCCTGCGACACCTGCAATTATCATCAAAAGTACGATTCTTTCTCCCATTCCCGCTCGCGTATCAATGCGTACAGGGGATTGGCCAGTCCAGCGTACCTCTCTCTGTCCAATGAGGATCCTGTGTTGGCGGCCCTGGAGCTCAGCAATGAGCTGGCTTCCTTGGCCAATATTGAGAAAGAATTTAAGGTACAGCAGTTAGGTCCTTAAAAAAGGATAGTTCACTCAAAGATGAAAATTATGCAATCATTTACTCACCTTCATTTTATTACAAACCAGAAGAACGTACTGGCCATCGTTTTCCAAGTAAATAATTTAGCTTTTATTTTTGTTTTCGGCTTAAATCTTAATTTATATTTAACAATAACAACACTAACTTAAATTTTACATCATTTTTCACTAAAAATCTCAAATATTGCATGTCAGGTGACCAATAGAAATGCTGCTTCTTTGAGTATATAAAAGTGCATGTGAGAAATGACAACTAAGTAGAAGAAAAGAATATAAGTGAATAACTAATTATATTTGTTCATCACACAAATCAATTATATAATGTCATAAGACATAATGTCATAATACTTATTTTATGATTTACTGTCGTTTTGAAACTCGGTGACCAGAACATTCTTTAATACTTCTCTTTATGTGTTCCACAGAAGAATTCTTACAGAATTTTCAGTTTGGTTGAACTATTCCTTTAAAAATGTAAAAAGATTGCATGTTCTTTGTAATGATTATCTTCCTCAGAATGAATATAGGAAACTTTCTATGCAATGCAAAGACTTTGTTGTGGGGCTTCTGGACCTGTGTCGGAGTACAGAGGAAGTGGAAGCCATTCTGAACGGTGAAGAGGATGAGACTTTAGAAGTGCCTGGACGATCAAGTCTCATTCGCTTAAAACTCGCAATAAAGTACGAACTGAAAAAGGTGAATACAAAAAAACAAAAACAAAACAGAAATCTCATAATGCTTTCGAATCCCTGTTGCTGGTTAGGTATGTTTTGAAGCATGGCATCTGGTTTATCGTGTTCTTAGTTGGTCATGAGCTGGTTTAAGATGGTCCTGAGCAGAAGCTAGTTGCTCAACCAGGACCAGCTGAGGACCAGCTTAAATCAGCTCAAACCAGCTGCCATACTTCAAAACATAGCTAACCAGCATATGCTGTTTTTTTTGTTTGTTATTTATCTCAATATGCTTCTTTTAATTTATCTGTCCCAAACAGTTTGTGGCCCATCCTAACTGTCAACAACAGCTCTTATCAATATGGTACGAAAACCTGCCTGGACTCAGGCAGCAGACCACCGCCATTAAGTTCCTGGTGGTTTTAGGTGTTGCAGTCGGACTTCCCTTTCTAGCAATGGTGTATTGGGTGGCACCATGCAGCAAGGTAAGTACGTTCACACAAAGGAATGCTGTTTACTTTCTAAGACTAGCGATAACCAGATGTATTACATTTCAAACACACAGTACATGTCTAAAGTATTGAGCAATGGCTTTAACATGAATCATTCAAAGAAATCTTTGCTCAGTAAGACTGTTCCAATGGCTGTAAATTATAGCAGTGCTTAAAATTCCCACCATATCCTATGAGTCACAGTAATGTTGATAAGCATATCAGGCTGATAAGCGGTAATGTACAAATATACAAAAGAAGAATGTATCCACAGCACATGAAATCTTTTGTTAATTACATCACAATCAGTAAAAAATCCTGTTACCAACAGATGGGAAAGATCATGCGTGGCCCTTTCCTTAAATTTGTGGCACATGCGGCCTCCTTCACTATTTTCCTTGGCCTTTTGGTCATGAACGCTGCAGACCGCTTTGATGGGACAAAGCTGTTTCCAAATATGACCATTCATGACTATCCGACGCAGCTGTTTCGTATGAAAACAACTCCCTTTACGTGGATGGAAATGCTCATCATTTCCTGGGTCATAGGTTTGTTTCTGGCTGATTTTTAACTTGTCAAAGGTTACTACTCTACTACAATCTGTATTTAGAGAACAAAATGTACAGTTCATTTCCATGTCCCAAGACAAACTGCATGTTGCAACATTCATTTCTGTATTTTAATGTCTTTCGTTCAGGGATGATTTGGGCAGAGTGCAAGGAGATCTGGTCCCAAGGTCCAAGAGAATATCTGCTTGAACCTTGGAATTTGCTAGACTTTGGAATGTTGGCCATTTTTGTGGCATCCTTCATCTCAAGAATAATGGCTTTCTGGCATGCATCTGTAGCGCAATGCTATGTTGATGAGCACTACACTGATTTAACCAATGTAACTTTGCCTTTTGAGGTGCGGTACTTCCAGTTGGGTGAGTGATTGTCCTGTCAAGTTAGGAAAGATTTAGTTACAATAATATTGTTACAAAATTACAATATAGCCTATCTGGCTAAATATCTTTTTTGTTCCAGCTCGGATCGACTGGCTCCCGTCTGACCCTCAGTTAGTTTCTGAGGGCTTGTACGCCATTGCAGTGGTCCTGAGCTTTTCTCGAATTGCGTACATCCTGCCAGCGAATGAGAGCTTTGGACCACTGCAGATATCTTTGGGGCGAACTGTGAAGGACATCTTTAAGTTCATGGTTATCTTCATCCTAGTCTTTCTGGCCTTCATGATTGGAATGTTCAACCTCTACTCATATTATCGGGGAGCTAAACAGAATGAAGCTTTCACAACGTGAGTAGAAATACACTCATGGTGAATTTGCTCATTTAAGGCAGGGTAAGTGATTTCGGAAAGGCTAGAAAAGCTCCCACCCTCCCTGCTCAGATGCTAATCAGCGACAAGTTAAGAGATGGCGTTGGTGGAGGGTTCATTGCAACACTGTCAAATTGCCTCATGTCTCATTCACCGGTGAGAAAACATTACTGTACAAACGCATAATATTACAATAATAATGCATGCCATTCTCAATAGCGTAACCATGCCAATAGCGACCACGCTGATGGCGTATAATGTCTGCGCGAACAGGTTGTGAAGAGGTATGTAAATATATACATTGACAGGCAGGTCGGACAGTGTATCGTAAACTTCAGACCGAAGAATATGATTGGACAAACATTTTATAGTCCTACGACTTCCGCAGATGATATAAATACATAAATACATTTAGACCTCTTAACTTAGTGATTGCTATTGGGATGTAAAGAGACTTTCAACCAGCATAACAACAATATTTTCCAACCAAATTACCTACCCTGCCTTTAAGCCATGTTCCTAAATCATCTTTTCTTGATCCTGGTACAACACTATTATTAAAGGGACAAAGTCAAAAGTATAATTATCATTTACTACTCTTATAGTAAGAGGGAAAGATAAGATAGATAGATAGATAGATAGATAGATAGATAGATAGATTCTTCTTTTAAAAACCTTACAAAAATCTTTCCAACCCCAAATTTTTTGAACAGTAGTTTGTTGGCAAAATAAATGCACTTCTTATGAGAAAAGAAAATGTTCCTCAATTTTAACCTCCTTCAATAAAAATATATCTTCTCTCTGTGTCTCTGTAGTGTAGAGGAAAGCTTCAAAACATTGTTTTGGGCAATATTTGGCCTGTCTGAGGTCAAATCAGTAGTCGTGAACAATGGACACAAGTTCATCGAGAACATTGGCTATGTTCTTTATGGAGTTTACAATGTCACAGTGGTCATC
>JAUZSZ010000065.1:3202415-3214594 GCA_034780575.1 Labeobarbus marequensis | reverse complement strand
TTGTTTTTCCTGTTTGACATCAGCCCAACCTTTCCCATGACCCTCTAATGGACACGCCGTCTAAACCACAGACTGGACTGGACAAACAACAAACTGAAGGAATCTCATTTTTGACATGCTTATTCCAGTTTCTAGGCCCATCTGCTGGCTAGCAATGACATCACTCTCTTTAGGAATGTATGCTTTCTGTTTAAGGATTTTAAAAAGACATTTATATAGAGCATTTTTTAAGAAAAATATTATCTGTGCATGAAAGAAACACTTCCAAAAGTTTTATGGGAGAGGTAGCCAAACATTTTTTTTAAGCGGATCTGGTAACAATTTACTTAAATCTGTTATGTATAATGCAGTATAAAAGTAGTTTTAATGCATTAATTATGCCTTGTAATGCACCTTCTAATACACTGTACAATCTCACGAATAATTGTAATCACAGTTAATACATTAGAACACTAATTAATTCATTGTACGCAATGCATTTTGGTAACACTTTAATATAGGGACCTATTCTCACTATTAACTAGTTGCTTATTAGCATGCATATTATTAGCATATTGGCTGTTTAGTAGTACTTATAATAACTAATAACTTATTCTTCATGACCATATTCGACATCCCTAATCCTACCCAACACAAAGCAAATTAGGAGTTTATAGAGGCAAAAGTCATATTTCATGGTTTGTTAATAGTGAGAATTGGACCTTAAAATAAAGTGTGACCTGCTTTTTAAAATCAGTTATAAGTATTTATGACAAGATATTATGTATTACAACACATAATATAAATAATTATAATGCATTATACCATGTAATAACCCTTTATGATGTATAATACATAAAAGCTTTAAGTAAAATGTTACCGTAGATCTTTATTTAAAAAAACCTTAGATTTATATAGTATATACACATAAAAAAGAAGTACACTAGCATTCAAAATTTTGGGGTCAGTTCTGTAAAAAAAAATCATTAAATTGATCAAAAGTGTCAGTAAAGACATTTATAATGTTAGTTTTCTATGTCAAATAATTTCTGTACTTTAAAACTCAAATCTTACTCAAATCTTGCCATGGTTTCAACAAAAATATTAAGCTGCACAACTATTTTCAATATTAATAATAAATGTTTCTTGAGCAGCAAATCAGCATATAAGAATGATTTCTAAAGGATCATGTGACACTGAAGACTGAAGTAAATTCAGTTTTGCCATACCAAGATTAAATTACATTTTAAAATATGTATTCAAGCAGAAAAAAATGTTATTTTAAAATGTAATATGCCACAATATTACTATATTTTTTATCAAATAAATACAGCCTTTTAGACAATGAGAGACTTATTTCAAAATAATAAAAACTCTTAAGAATGTAAATATTATTAATAAATATTAGCATATTTAGAATATCTAAATATCTAGTTAACATTCAGCTGTTTGTTCCAATTCTGACCTAATATTTACATATCTGAAGTCGGAACACATTGTGTGTGACAGTGTTTTGGTTTGAATGTGTGCACACATCTGCAGGAGGTTGAACAGCCGGACTGCCATTGCCTTTGGCCTCTATCATGTCTCAAAAAGTTGAGCGAGTTCCTTCACAGCTCTCGCTTAAGAGCATTGGGCCAAAACGCCTAAATAAGGCATCAAGAGTTTTGGCTCTGGATCCTTGAGCTCAACAGGCAGCGCTCCAGCTCTTCTAATACGCCTGGAAGGGTCACATTCACAGTTCACCAGGGCTCCCATGCAGCACAACAAGCTAATCTCCTAGAAAGAGTAAAGCTTTAACTAGAGTCTGGTAATAAACGTGCCCTCTAGCACAGCACTCACAGGCCATTTCATGTTGGTCAATGTGGCATTACAGTATCTGGCTATAATTTGACTGCGCTTGTCTTCAACAAGTGTTTGCAATTTCCCCCCTTCCTGCAGAGTTTCATGGACCTATATTGACCGTATAGGATCCTGTCACAGCGTTGGTAAAATTTACTTTCCGCTGACATGTAGTACATTAATTCACAATGGGGTTTAACAACTTACTTTGGCCGCTCCGATCTGCTCTTTACGAAACTTCTCCAGCGGTGTGATCAAGACATCGTCAGCATTCTGTATCTAAATAAAAGAAAAATCATCAAAAACTTCAAATAGTCAGGCATGACAAACCAACACTAAGGTGTCATCTATCAAAAACCTTTAACTGTATAATAAAACATAAAATAATCAATAGTCCTTGAGAGAAATGTTCACTTTGTACTTAACAGCCTTGAGATGCTCTAAAATGGCCGTTCATTCTACCTGTATTCATTAGTATAAGATTTAATATGAATAAAAAAGATGAGAATTTCAGTAACCTACATTAAAACTATTTTAAAATAGTTTTATTAAAATAAAAAGTCTAGATGGAAAAAGGATAGAAAGTGATACTGGCAAAAAAACAACACTTTTTTAAAAATATTTTGATTAAATGAAGAAAAAAATAAGAACCGCTAAGTACTTCTAATTAAATTTCAAGCATTTCCATCTTAGAAGTTATAACATGATTAAAAACTACAACATATGCTTAAACCAAAGTGGCGAAAGTATTTAAAATTCACCCATTTTACAGTCTGTGGTGTTAAGAACCACATTGAACAATGTGGTTCTCTTAATGTGTGAACTCTTTGACATCACAGTCTGTTAATAGGTAACAGCCAGCACAGTACGTGAATGTATCCAAGGGAATTACTTTTATTTACTGTAAAATAACGGCACTATAATTAGTACCATTTTCATATAGGCACTCCGATTGGAAAAACACACAATTACATACACTAGTTCCTTTTATACACTTTCCAGGCACAGCATGGAGGACTTCATGTCTCGCTGGAGAATTGGTCAAAATAAGTTCCACATGCTTGCCTTTGCTCTGCCGGCGGCAGCACTGACCGTCCATCTCTACAGGCTCCATCCGCCCACATTAAAATTAATGGAATTTGCACTTGCAAATAATAGAAATGTACAGATTCCAAGCAAGTCCAGATGTATGCTACTGGCTTTGAAAGGATGTAAGTGACAACTTAATTTTTAAGAAATGATTGCATTTCCTGTTCGGTTCATGGTGCACAGCTGAGTCTTTCCCTATATTGTAAACCAACAGCATATTTATACTAAATTTCAGTTCAGTTTACTGCATATATGTTATACATAAAATGCTGAACTTTCATTTTAAACTTTTTAAACAAGTCAAACAAGCTTGCCTTATACAAACATCCATGACAGGCTTATAAGCTTCAGACAGATGAGCTGCACATGGGACATATAAGAGTGGCCACAATAAAGAAAAGGGAAAATCTTTTAAAAATCAACTTACATTTGCAAAGTTCTTAGAAATGGACTTTTGTATGGTTTTGAAAAATGTTTATACCATTTTCAAATAAATAAATTAAATGCGTCATGTGGTGCAACCTTCAAGTAAAAGCAATAACATTTTCCTTGCACCTTGAAAATGTGAATGTACATATCTTTATTATTTTCAAAAATGTTTTTACATTTTTTTTTTCAAATGTAAAAGTGTTTGTGTGTTTGTTTCACAAATATCAAGAATTATAAGAATAGATTTTTGGGGAGTCGCACCACATGATATTTCACATCTGAACTACCTTGTCTTGTCATAATGGGTCAAATGATCTAACATTTTCAGAAATTCATTGACCTTGATACACAGTCATGAGGGTTGGCAGGGGTCCCCTATATGATATAATTTCCTGTTTTATGTCTCTACATGTTGGTCGCACAACATGACTTTAATTTGGCAGACAAAGGTTTTAAAATATTAATAAGTAGTGAAGCATTTCTGTTAAAATATTTAAATACTACTACTGATAATAATATATTACACCAAACTACTTTACAAAGAATTTCAATGAAGTTTTTTCCTCTTTTTTTGCATGACAGTTGCATCACCTGACAATTTATGCCTCCCCAAAATGATCAAAATCCGCTTCAGTGCAGAACTGTAAAAACATATTCATAATAGCTGAGGTGTATTCAAGTTAATGTACGTATACATTGCATTTTTAATGCATTTCTAAATAAATTCAATCAAAAAGCATCACGTCATTGACCCACTTGTTGAACTAAACTGAAGTCAAAAATAAGCACTCATCTTATTAAAGCAAGAGGCCTTTCAGCACTTCAGATACAGCAGAGCACGGAGCGCTGAGTGCAGACAGTTGCTCTGTTTGCTCAAGAGTTTCTCCCGTCAAAACTTCCCATGGCCCTTTTTTAGCCAGAGAGGAAACTCGCGTCTTACATCAGTCCGATCCATCATGTGGGAAAATGCCTCCCACTTAAAGCAGAGCATGTTGGCAGTGCGCCTAAGATGAAAGTGCCTCTGCATATGAGAGCGTCTACTAATCTGGCAGAACACAATGGCACAAGTTCAATAAAACACTACTACAGTTGTGTTTACATAATGATTCACCGTTACCTGAGACACAGCCTCTAGACCTGACCGTCTCGGCACCATGCTCCAGTAACACAGAGTACTTCCCATCTGCACCCCTGTGGGAGGGCAATGCATTTACTGGGAGTTTTTCACCCTTTGGCTCTGTTATTGTACATCTATGAATGAAAAGGCCCTCAGGGACTTTCTCAGCTTGACGGAGGTGTTTGTCATCCTGAGAGGCCCAGCGCAGGAGTCTGTGAGACTGAAGCGTAACACGGCCACGGTCTGCAGGAAGTAAAGAAACTGTAGGAGGCTGCTGGGTAATTCTTCCCCTGAGGCTCTTCACACAGCTCCGCTGACCCACTCTCTTTTCTCCAGTGAACAATGGATAGGACTGAAACTGCAGCCTGGATGCTTGCAGACTGGGGCTGTCTGAGCAAATGCAACATATTTCATATCCTCTTGCACAAATGAAGTGTTTCCAATTCAAACCGAATAGTTTTTCCTTTGGGTACTGACACATTTTGAATGTAATCCACTTTTAGGGTCATTTCCTTTTCAACTCTATTGAAGAGTAAATCAAACCAATTAACAATAAAACACCACAGAATATGTGGGTTGTTGCTAGCCACTGATCACTGATGTCACTTCCTGGAATGTCATTAAAGACCAGGTTTTATTAATTAAAGGTATATTACACAACTAACAAAATGGAATGGAACAAGTATAACTGACAACAGTGGACAAACCAATAAAACTGATCAACAATTAAAACAAGAAAATATCAGAAAAAAACTTTTTTATAGAAATCTGGAATTTTTCAAAATACCTACCAGTTCTTTATCGAATAAGTTATAGAATGACAAAAATTGGCAACATCTGCTCAAACCACAATAGTGTATTATTTATTTAAAAGTCTGCCATATACGTTCACTTCATTAAGACGTTGTGAAAAAACACAATTATTAATCTCTACGAAATATGATGACATGAATATATAGAGCAAGAATGACTCACTTATATGATTTTTATTGTGCAAGGAAGCATTACTCAGGTCTCTCACTGAGAAAGGAAACAACGTTGTGATCTACAAGCTGGAAAAGCAATCATCTGAAGGTACGAGCCAATAACACAAAGTGTCATGAGTGGATGACCTAAGGTTTGACCTCAGCGTTTTTATTAGACATCCAGACACAAGCCCAGAAGAAACAATAGAGATGTTTGTCTTTGTTACAATAGAGGCTGCTGTCTTAGTCACACCATTACAGCTAATAACTTCAGGTTTGCGTTTACAAGACTTCAGTTTAGATTTGGCCATTCTGGTCTATTAAATGATGACTAATAAAAAATCATAACATATAATGACAAAAAAGTTAGTCCAAAGGAAAAATATTCAAACAGACCGCTTTATTTGTATGTACATAGTAAATAGCAAATATGGCTGATTGCAGCTATCAGTAGATACAAATATGTACATTGCTACCTTTCAAATGTTTGGAGTCAGAAATAAGAAAGTATAAAAGGATGTATTAAATTGATAAAGACATTTAGAAACATCACAGTAAAGATGTTTATAATTTTACAAAAGATTTCTATTTCTCATAAATGTTGCAGTTTTCACAAAAATATTAAGCAGCACAAGTGTTAACAACACTGATAATGATAACATAAGGAATGTTTCTTAAGCACCAAATCAGCCTATTAGAGTGATTTCTGAAGGATCATGTGACACTGAAGACTGGAGTAATGATGCTGAAAATTCAGTTTTGAAATCACAGGAATAAAATACATTTTAAAATGTATTAAAATCGAAAAGTATTTTAAATTGTAAAAATATTTCATATTATTACTGTATTTTTAAATCAAATAAATTAAGCTTGGCTGAGACACTTGCCAAAAAAAAAATGGTAGTGTATTCAAACTATATTATCAATAAAAGAAATTTACAGAAAAGTGTCTCATGAATCCCAAACAAAGCTGCATGTTTGTTAATATGTGGGTAGGGTCAGCAGTGAAGCACAGAGGAGCATTGTTTTCCTGGTGAGGTCTTTCGCTGCTGTACTATGACTAATGATCCACCAGCTGCAGCAGTGAATGGCAGTAATATTCCTGGCAACACGCTGCCTCATGCATAATGCTCATAAAAGCACCCATTAGCGGCTGCAGCTGATGGCAATGAAGATGCTATGCAGTTGGCACTGATGTTGCCAATGATATTTAAGAGAAACAGCATGAGTGATATTTCATTATCGTCTGCACTTGCTGATCTATGCAGTTTCCCTTACCTCCTCGAAGAGTCATGACCTACAGAAAGCATCTTTCTGTTTCTCATAACACTCAGACTTGACTGTGGAAGCTCACAAAAACTCTCCCTCAAAATAGCGCACACTTATGGTGCTTAACCACTAGGCTAGAAGTGAGCTATGAAACTTTACGTGTGAACAACACCACATAAAAGGAACAATAAAGAGACAACTACTAGAAAGCAAACGATCACTATGGCTACTTCATTTATGAGGTTTGCGGTACTTTTGAAGTAGACCACATCATGTGGTGTGTTTATGGCACCACTGAGAAAATTAACTGATCCATTTAAAAATTGACTGATTAAATGAAAGGCCGATTCATTAAAAAAGACACTTCCATTTTTTTAAGAAATTAATTATTTTGTACAGCAAGGATGCCTGAAATTGATCAAAAGTGATAGTTAAGACATTCATAATGTTACAAAAGATTATATTTCAAATCTCCCTTTCAAGTGCAAATTTCCCTAGCACCAAATCAGCATAATTAGACTGATTTCTGAAGGATCATGTGACACTGAAGTCTGGAGTAACAGCTGCTGAAAATTCAGCTTTGCCATAACAGGAATAAATTACAATTTAAAATATATTCAAACAGAAAAGTTATTTTAAACTGTAATAAAATTTCACAATATTTATTATGTTTTTACTGCATTTTTGATCAAATACAGCCTTAAGAGGCATAAGAGACGTCTTTGAAATACATAAAAAAACTTTTTGAAAAGAAACAAAGCAACTTACTAGTCGTCGTCTTTCCTCCTCCACCGTGTTCAACAGCTGGGAGAATTCCTTTAATGACTGGGCTGTGATAAGACAAAGAATTTCAATCATGAATCATCAGCACATCTGATATTGCCCTTTGAACCTTTGGTATAAAGGAAACACAAAAAACCTGCATACAATATTAGCTACGCAAAAAAAATAAAAATAAAAATACCATGGCCACCCAACAACTGATCAATGCACAAAGGGGTATTCAAGAAACAGCAGACCATATGTTCAAGATGTAGAAATGTGAGAGTAACATAAAACATGTTTCCTGTATGAGCCCTGCATGTGTGCAACATGCTCAGTCATAGAAAAAAAGAGAAGATAAATAATTTCAAAAGCTGAATTGCATGTTTTACAGTGATCCATTACATTTCTGACAGTGTGATTGTTAATGTTAGTTCCTGAATATGCCTTGTTGTAATGTTTACAGAACATGATACTTAAAATATAATCCAGATGCAGGCTAAAACCAGCACCTGAGAAATGATTTAAAACATGCGGAAGAAAACAACTCACTGTGATCTAAAATAAACTGCTGTTGATATTATGTCATGCTACTAAAATCACACGATTGTTGTGATTCTGAGATTATGCTTTTTTTCCCTAAACAAAATATGCTTTGGCCACATCACTTCCTGTCTTGGGATATACAGCATTTTTCTGTTTTGCGATAAGCAGGGTCCCACCTCTCAGTCCCCCTCGTCATTCTCTGGGGATTTTAACTCCTCCAGATATCCAATTAGGAACTCAGATAAGAACTACTTTCAACTACTTTCTATTAGAAGCACAGGCCTACAGATAAACACACCCTCGGTCATTTCAAAATCATGTTACAGAAAGACTAATCTGCTCTGACGCATAGCAGGAGAACCACAAATCCACAGAGATGCACTTAAAAGGACATGCCAGGCATGCATGAAACAATACTTATCCTGTTGAGATATTCATATCACATTCAAAGAACTGGCATTATGATTTAGCGCAAAGGCTGCATTTATTTGATCAGAAAGTTAGTAAAAATCTTACTATCCCAAACTTTTGAATGCTAGTGTATGGCCATTATTACTGGCTGCTTATTTCGTTTTCAATCAGTACAATCAAAATCAGTATTGCCAATAATTACAACGCTTTTTTAATTACAAAGATTTTTTATATATTTTGAAGATAAAAGTGGTAAATTTTACAGTAAAATAAACAGTTCCAAACAGTTCCAACAGCAAATTATCAGAATCTCACCAGCCTAAAGATCTACAACTGTTATGACCAATATGGACGGCCAGGGCCAGAAAAAGAAGATTCTCACTCCTTGCAGATGGTTGTTTGAGTTCATGGTTGTCTAAATGCCAGGCAGCAATTGTCTCAGTCTGATAAAGAGCCATCTCTGTTGTGTTTGACACTATGGGGCTGTAATGCTACAGTAATGTGCTTTTTCTCAGCTTACTGTTGGTGGGTGACTTTTGACGACAGCTGCAAATAAAAAGCTTATGGAGGCATGAACATTTCGGAGACTGTTTCACAGTTTACATCACTGTTTACAGCTTAAAGGGATAATTCACCCAACAAATGAATGTTCTGCTATTATTTACACACTCTCATGTCATTCCAAACCTGTATGACTTACTTTCTTCTGTGATACAAAGGAGTTATTTATAGCTGAATGACCAAGAAATGAATTCTCCACACAATGAATGGTAATCTTAGCTATCAAGATAAATTCTCAAGGCAAGATTTTTAGTGAATAACAACGTAATTTTCAGTCTGTTTCTCATACAAAAGCTGTCATATGGTTTTAGAAGTCGTATGGACTCATTTTTTCCTTTATGGTAGTTTTTAGGATTGACTACTACTTGTCTCTATCCACTTTTCTGTTCGAATGAGAGCAGCTTCAACATTCTGCTAAACATTTTCTTTTGAGTTAGATATTAAGAGAAAGATCTTAAGGTAAGTAAATGATGACAGAATTGACCTCTTTCTCCACATAAGAAATTGTATAACTTACTAAATGACATGATTTTTCATCATTTTTGATCATTTGCCAGCTACTTACCAATGTTAATCTCATCATCTGTCTCTGCATCTCCGATGCACTCAAACTGGAAATCCTGTAGGGACTGGGAAAATTTCTGCACAGCTGCAGATAGATCTGTCAAAGAGACCCCAAACAGAGTTATGCAAAGGAGCTTTCTTATCATTTCAGCATATTCATTTGAGTTATCAATTATTAATATAATATTATATAAGCTGTTATTTGTTTAGACTAAAAGGAAGGAGTTGACCTCCCAAATACTTAAATAGTTAATTTAAGCATTAGTGATGTAGGTTTTTTTGGGAAGACATTCGCTGCCTATTGTTTGGTACAAAAGCCCAAATGAGCCTTCTGACAGACTGCTTTGTGGCTGAGAATAAAGGAGAAAGTTGTGAAAGAGAATATTGTTGAAAATAACAAGAAATAGCCAAAGCTGATTGGACCCAAACCTTTAAAGACTAGAGCAAAGCAAATATATCTAAGGCAGGAGCCATGCTGGTGAAGTGGCTGATAACAGCATATCTAGCAGACACTTGTCTCCTTTCTGACATCACATCAGATACCAGCTGAATAAACAAGCATTAAATGATGGCACACCAACCCTGTACATGCTCACTTCTTCAACCTGTTTGATATTAGAGTGATTAAATATGTTTGTAATGAATTGATTTTTGAGATTCAATTTTTAAGTCTATGAAGACCCTTTACATGAGGAGCTGTAGTTTTAAGTAGTTAAATGAAATGTCTTTAAAAGGGCAAAAGGTCAGCTACCAGCTTATCATAGGTTCTTTCTTAATTCTTAATATATATCTATCCTAATAAAAAATATTTAAATAGCACAACAAATCTGAGCTTTCTCGCTTATAACCCTCAATAAATCATAGATTATCTGACATTTAAAAAGACACACGACCTGTAACTTACTTTTAAGCGCACTAATAAGCATATTTCCATCTTTGATTAGTTCCTTGATGAATTTATTAGTACGATCCAGCTCAATTTCGTGGCATTTGAGTCGCTCTCTGAAGTCAGGACTGTCCAGAAAAGAATCACTGAATTCCAGCGCCGGGAGCCCCATTGTAAAAGTGCGGATGAATGAAACAGTGAAACAAAACCTGAAGAACAGCTTTAATCCTCTGGAAAAGTTGATTTCTTAATACAGTAAACTTTCCACGGTTACCAGTCCCGAAACTCCGTCTCCCGAAACCCCACTTCCGGCATTTTGTTTCCCTGCTCAATCACTGAGAGGTTCAGCAGAGCGAGGAAGCGAGTGTAGCGGTGACTCCTACTGGTCTGATCCCGCTCACCTACAGCAAAACATCAGGACATGATTAGGCGGCTGTGCTGTGTTTGGTATGTAGGCTACTACTCCCCCCTGAGGTGACTCTTCAAGTTGTACTTCTCTGTGTACAAATATGAAGGATTTACAGGACAAAAAAGAGACTTGTTTGGGGTATGATGCTGGATTTTATTTGGATGGATATTAAGTAGTCTGAATCAGCATATTTTCGTGTTTAATTTGACATTTACGAAAGTGTTTGATCTACGTGTTAAAACAAAATAGAAATGTCATGACCAGAAAGTACCCGCAAAGACTGAACAAATAATTACAAGCCACATTTGATAGAACTTATATTATTATAATAGATTACAGAAATATTGTAGATTATAGAAATATTTTAAAATACATTTGATTACTACAATTAATTCACACAGAGTTTAAAATTTAAACATTTATGTTTATAGTGGAATTATCTATTGACAAAAAATAATATCTCAATATTTTCTGTGATTTAATCAATAGCGATAATTAGACAATATTTTGCTGAGTGTGTTATTGTGCTGGTACCTTACCCAGTCAACACGTGAGATCATGCGATAATCACAGTGACATCACACAATCCTCATACTGTGATCCTCACCATGTGAGTAAAGTGTGAGCTCATTGTGAGTTCATCTGATCCTCATACTGTGATCCTCACCATGTGAATAGTATGTGAGCTCATTGTGAGTTCATCTGATCCTCATACTGTGATCCTCACCGTGTGAGTAACATGTGAGCCCACTGTGAGTTTAAAATTGAGCAGGTTGAGAGGAGGCAGTTCAAATATGGGTCACTGGGGATAAGATCATCAACATCTTGGATAAGATTACTAAAAGTTTCGCACCTACAGCACACATTACATACATTGATGCAGAAATGCAGATATGTTCTACATGTCTTAAGTATATAGAGAGATAAACCTTATAAACTCATTGATTTTTTGTAACAACTTAAAATATAATTTGCATATACAATAAACTATAGTATAATTAATTTACATCTCTCTACATAAAGGATTTTGCAGGTTTTAATAAAATGTTATTTAATAAGATTAGTAAGCTATATAAGCATATTTCCAGTATGTGCCTCAGGCTTGCAAAGTATCGTAAAACTCCTTCATGAGCATCAACGGTATAATCCTCGGCACACTTCGACAGTCAGCAAACTTTGGCTGTGCGTCTTGCGTCATCAGCCCAGAACTAAAGTTCGATTCAGTTCGGTTACTTCCTATGAACAGGCTCAAAGAACAATTTGTTCAGAAATCGAACATCTAATTTGAAGCAAAAGCAATAATTAAAGCATCGTTAAGGAGTGGCAACAAAAATGGGATACAGGAAACAC
>JAUZSZ010000065.1:3054966-3065602 GCA_034780575.1 Labeobarbus marequensis | reverse complement strand
TGTGTTTTGAATATTCTCGAATGGGCGGGTTTCCAGGATTTTTCTATTGAATCTTTTTTTCTTATGACAGTTAAAACAGGACAGTTTTGATCTGTATCAGCAATTATAGATTGCTCAGGTATAAACCCAGCAGTTAAGTCATTATTCTTTGTGTCCAGCACAAAGATTTAATCAAAGGTAGTGCCACAAATTAATTCCAATTATACCGCACAATCCTAAATGACAGGACTTCCTTTATTATTTAGATCCTGTTCAGGTTTGTAGGGTTTTTATTTTTACAAAGGCCACTAGATATGTACTTTAGCACCAAAGTGGCATTTTTGATAAGATTAAAAACCATATTTCAGAGAATTTATGCAACAGTTGTGCTAAACCAAACCTTGTCTTGACTTTGAAGCGCAAGACTACTACTGGCCTTTGCTATGTACTGACACACATACTTTTTTAAATGAAATCATTAACAGAATATGGCTATCGTTTTACACTTAATTTTCAATTTTTGAATTTAAACTTTTTATCACTATACCTTTCAAAATTAAGGGTTGGTAAGATTTCTAAAATATTTTTGAAAAAGTTCTGTTTTGCTCACCAAGGCTGTATTTATTGGATCAAAAATATAGTAAAACAATACTGTTATGATATATTACTACAATTTAAAAATTTTTCCCCCATTTTGTTTTAATATATTCTAAAATTTATTTCTGTAATTTCAAAGCTGAATTTTCAATCTTCAAAGTCATATGATCTTTCAGAAATCATTTTAATAATATGCTGTTTTTTTAATGCTCAAGAAATATTTCTTATTATCAAACTTGAAAACTTTTGTGCTGCTTAATATTTTTGTGCAAACCAGGCTACTTTTTTTCTGGATTCTTTGATTAATGGAAAGTTCAAAAGAACAGCATTTATTTGAAATAGATTTTTTTCTTACATTATAAACATCCTGTAATTTCTGATCAATTTAATTAGTTCTTGCGGTTATGTTTCTTTATATATTTTTTTTATTATTATTTTTTAATCTTACTGCAGATTCTTGAAAGTTGCACTTGGTTACTTATTCTTAAAAATAAATGCTGCTTGTTTTGAAATTATGTAATGTGTGCCGTCATTCATACATTTTTAAGAAGTTGACTAAATCACCTTACAGTCACAGCATTTACAATTTTTTTTGTCTTCCAATATCTATAAATTATAAATACCATCTGCCACTGTCTAGCAAATTTTTACTTGCTGGTTGCTAACACTGGACCCTTGAGGGGGCAGCTTACTTGTTTTCCACTTCATGAAAATTATGCAGTGCGCCAAAAAGTTTAAGATGAGTCTGTACCATCAGCTCTTATTATCATCAAGCTACTTGTGTCTCTTGAGCCCTTTGAACAGCCTTAACGCTACATTGAAACATTATAAGATGGAGTGTAACAGACTGCAAAGCCAGACAGGACCCCTGCTGTTCAATCGAAATATCCGTTTCCGCTGTGTCTTGGTGAATCTCACTGTTCGCTCCGTTTTTCTTTGTATTTCTTTCTGAAGCACAGCACAGACTCCTAAAAGGCAGACATTCTGTGTTCAGTACATCCCGACATTTCACTCATCTCGGTTAAAGTACGTCCCCATTGTGTCAGACCAGATCAGATGAGCCCGAACTCTAAAGCTGGATATACACCATGCAAATTTTTTGTCAGAATGTATGATGATTCCAGTAAGATCTTGGCATTCAATCAGGCTGTAGGTGTGACTTGTAGAAATCTAGACTTTGTCATATCTTTGTTTAAATCGGGTGTGATCACATTCACAAGTACAGTCAAGAATAACAAAAATCACCTCCTTTCCCTGCATACAATTCATTTTAGACCGGGATGCACGTGCTTTCTGCAACTAACTCCATGTGAAACTGTCACATGGGTAATATCAGAGCAGCACACTCAAATTCAGCACCCGATTCAGTAGTATCTGCAGTATCTCTCACTCCGCCTCTAACTAGGATTGAAAATGCTGTCATCAGCTGGGAAGTCTCTGATATGGAGAAGACTGTGCAAAGTTCAGGCGTAACAGGAAGGACTAAGGTGTCTTTTCCTGTTTACACAACTGAGGGCAGCTTCTGATGTTGATGTTAAACCAAACCATTTTATATTTCCCAATTCCCATTCATTTAATGTCTTATTCGCAGCACTATGCCAGTGAATAGCAATGCCAAAAACTATATAGAGTTTTTTGGTATGTTTATAGTGTTTCAAAAGGTGACCTTAAAGCACAACAAATCATTTAAGCATCAAGTAAGTGTCACATGATAAATTGGTACCATATTGTTTATGTTCTAATAATTTAATATAATCTTTAGTCGGCACCAATAGCCTCATGGTTAGTGCGCCGACATATAGTGCAACTGTGCTCATGGCGACCCGAGTTTGATTCCTGTCAAATCTTAAAATTAACATTCATTTTTCATATTGTATTATGATGTTGTAATGGCTAAATTCATGTGCATTTGCAGTTTTAATATTCATAATTTACTGATAATCAGCCATAATGCTGAAGTCAGTTTTTTTGCTTGCTGGTGTCGGACAGAATTTTAAAATTGATGCAGTGCAATAAGTAAAGGGACAACTGAATATTTTTTCATCATTTGCTCCACCTTATGTTGTTTTAAACCTGTATGACTTTCCTCTTTGAAGCAAAAAAGAAGATATTTTGAAGAATGTTGGAAAACAAACCATTTTGGTGATCATTGACAAAAAAACACTGAAACATTCTACAGAATATGTTGAACAGAGGAAAGTAAGTCATACCGGTTTGGGAAGACAATTTTCCTTTCTGGCTCAAATATCCCTTATATTGTTCATCCTGGTTCCAGTGGGATGATTGAAGACTTTATATTAGTGTTTGACTGGTTGCTGCTTAATTTGAGAGCATGATTTATTAGTTAAGAATCTGGTGGATTTAGTGACTGAATGTGTTTCTAATAAACTTGCAGCTCTTTAAGCGGCTTATACTCACTGAGTTTCTTTTGTGGATTTTTTGAAGGTCAAGAGCTGCGTTCTTTACACACAGATCACCAGTGGAAACTGACTTCAAACTGCCTTCAGGAGGAGATAACAGCACTCTCTCATTACATACTCTAAGCCTTCAGCTTGCTTTCAGTTTATCACCACACAAATGTTGAGACACTGAGCATCACTAGGAGTAGAAACCAAAATGGTTTATCATTTAGTGGTATATTATTTTTCTTTGATTCATGACTCTCTTACTTGACTAAAGCTCAAGGCTAACAGGAAGGGAATCCACCTCCATTAGTCCTTTGCTGGGTACTGCAAACCCCTGTTTGAGTCATGACATCCAACTAGTTGTCCAGCAGCTATTAATATATTAACTCTAAGACTATTTGCTAGAATACTATTTGAATACATCCAGCAGTTGATTCAAACATATTAGATTGTCTCATTTTCCAGGGCAGACAACCTCAAACACATACGCATCCCTTTTGAGAAATTTTCTTCTCTAAATAACATGGAGCAGCATTTTATCTGAAGGATATGCCAAATTCTGCAAACATAGTTTGTGCAGATTCTGCTGCGGTTCTAATTTATCTCTGTTAACTCTTCTGCCTGTACTGCTGATCCTCCAATTATATACAGAGTCTGCTGATAAAAGCATTGCAGCTCTTGTGTATTCAGCTTTATTCAGTTTTGCCTGTTCCTCACTGGGAAGATGAATTACCACTTGGGTTGTTGTCTTCTGACATAAGCAAAACCATCATTGCATGTTCATGTTACAGTACATCGGCAAACACAGATGTGTTGCTTTCGTATATGTTGATTGAGCTTATGTGGGATTTCAGTGGTTTCTTTTATTTAAGTGGTTTTCATCTGTGTTTCAGTACACCCGGGTTTGGATCCCTGACCCAGAAGATGTTTGGAAGGCAGCTGAAATCATCAAGGATTATAAGGAGGGAGACACAGTGCTTCACCTCAAATTAGAAGATGAATCGGTAAGCAAAAACCTCCCCTTTATCTTTCACCAACAAATTTAGCATGAGCTTTAATGACTTGCTTTATTGGCAAATAAATTAATAAATAAAAATTAAATTAATTTTGGGGGAAAAAAGAATATTAGATGCAAAATTGTTTGTCAAAATATTGAAAATGGTGTACGTGTTTATTGCAGTCTATTTTTTAAAAAAAATTTTAGATTTGATTCTAATCTATGAAAATTAAAGTCTGGCTGGGTCTAGGAAGAGCAAAACAACAACGACAACAACAAAAAAGATCAAATCTGTACTAAAAAAAAAGCATTTGAAAAGTAGCAAAAATAAATGAAGACATGGTTAAAGGATTTCAAGAAATTTTTATTTGACTTTCATATACAAATAGAAAAATGTGCCCCTATAGTTGACAAAGTCAGATTTATTTTTTCTGTTCAGATTACAAAACAACTACCGTAAAAGTGATTTTAAGCAGACTGAACAATACTGGGTTTAAAATCTCAGTCATGACACAGCAATTGTGAACTAAACCAGATCCTAAGGCTTCCTGAATTAGTTTGGGTTTCACCGTACTGAGGAAAAGTGTGTCTTATGAATCATTAATCATGTTTTGGTGTGTAAGAAGAGCAGGCCCTGAGAGGGAAGGTTGTACACCATATTCTCGAGTGTATTATCAAAAAACAATGTTGGGGAAACCTAAATAAACCAGTAGATGAAATAAAGATCAGCATAACTTATTGAAGCTCTTGTGCCTGTAATGCATTACCAGCACCCTCAGTCTGAGTTTTGACTCTTGAAGCCTGTGGAGTTACTTGACCTTGTAGTTTGAATCCAATCAATTTCTAATTTACTGTTTCTTCTTAATGACATTACTGTCTCTATTCCTAGACGTTAGAATATTCCATTGGTCCCAAAGACAATGCACTTCCATTTCTTCGGAATCCTGATATTCTGGTGGGAGAGAATGACCTCACGGCTCTCAGCTACCTGCACGAGCCTGCTGTGCTCCACAACCTCAAGGTCCGCTTCCTCGAGTCCAATCACATTTATACCTACTGCGGTAAGTCTTTTGGCGTTAAAATTGTACTGTCAGGTTTTACAAAAGACGCACAGTGACAAATTAGCGCTGAAAAGGCGTAAACAGTTATTTTTGCACCTGACCGTATTGAATATGCATTTGTAGGAGTTTCCCTTTCAGACACATATGTATGGGAAGAGAGTATTCAAATAAATCACGCAATGCATTTTATTAACATTTGCGGTCGTCAAATAACTGGCATTTATTGTTAGAACAGGAAGCGCGTGGTAGAAGGGAGAAGATTTTTTTTCCGCATATTAATTTGTTTTGAATGCTTAGAAGAACACATTATCTGAACATGTCGTTTGCCAAGCCATGTTAATTTTAATTTGCTTCAGGAAATAAAAGATGACTTGGAACCCTCAACTAGGAGTCACACAATACCAGGTCTATCAGAACTTCTAGCAAACCTTCATTTTTTTTGGCCTCTGGTTCTTTTCAGCGTACTGTGGCTCATTTATTTCTTTATTCTCTTTTTGTGACTATGCTAATTTGCGCTGCCCTTGGTATATTGCGTTGGTCTATGTAAATGAGATATTGCATCTGTTCTTTCATTTGTGCATTGTTAGTAAATCACCCGCAGAAATTTCCTCTCCCATCGGCGCTGTTTTCAAATTGCGCTAATCGCACAAATTTTTTGCCCCGTTTAGTAAAACTGTCCCGTTATGTCATACACAATGGTAAATTCATAGTGCTTTAGTAAAGCATGCAGAAGAGAAAAGAAAACAAAGACATAGTCAATTTTAATATAATTTAACATATAAATATTCAATTAAATGTAACAATATTTATATAACTGCATAAAAATGAATAAGGGAAGAATAAGAAAAAAGGTCAAATATTTAAAAGAACAAAAAGGAAAGAAAATATAATTAAAGTGAAATGTAATTTCCATTTTTTATTTAATTTTGTTTTAGCTTTTTCATAATTGTTATATTGACCATTTGTGTTGCCTTCTTTAGGTATCACCATCCATCATTTTAAAAGTATTATTTAGATCATTTAGTTACTATGATAATAAAATATTCATTGACTTCCAATGACATTTTTAAATCTCCTGCACTTCTATCCTCCCAGATTTTTTTTAATGATGAATATCTGACTCCACATAGTTTTACCTCAATTTTAAATGCGGTGAATATCCTAGTTTCAATGTAGTTTCACTCTTCATTGTAGGTTCCTATCTTGTGAGACAGATTTTGGTTTCTTGAATTGGGTTCTCCGGGCTTATTGCAAATGCTTCTCACTAACTGTAAATATGGTAATTGCGTATCCAGGGTCAACAGGCTTTACTGGAGAGGAACAAAGACAGCAACTCTGTTTAGTCAACACTCATTACATTCAGGGTTTCTATTAGTAACTGTCCCTATGACAGCATGCCCTTGTTAATAGGTTGTTGGATTTTGGGTTTACTTTTTATCAGTGGGTGTGTTTATTTCTACTGAAAAGTTCTTCTGAAAAAAAAAATAATGTGACCTCTCAGGCAATCAGAAAGAGTGTATCTGCTGTTTTATATGCACTTAGGCCATGGTCATACAGTCTCACAGATATTTAATGTCTGAAGTCCGCGCAGCTGTCGTTTGTCTTGTCTTATTGTTGGTTCCGTCTGTTGTGTTTTGTAATGACTGAATGATTCCCATTATTGGCTCTGTCAGGTCACAACAATGCCTATTGCCTTATGATTCCTCTTTTATGTTTGTTCCTTTTTTACTTTCACAGACGTGTGTCTGTTTTGTGTTCGCTCTCTGAGGAAGACCCATCATGCATTAAACTCATTTTGCTTGTTGTGACATCATTCCAGTTTCCTGATATTTTAGCTGAGATTCATGAGCAAATATTTAATCATCAAGATTTAATCATCAAAATAGTATCATCAAGATTTTGTCTGATTTAATTTTATGTGATGCTGTGTATCACCAGTGCTGCAGAGTTTAGGTGTAAAACTATATTAATCTCTCATTTTAGGGATCGTTCTGGTGGCCATCAACCCGTACGAACAGCTTCATATCTATGGAGAAGAAGTCATCAATGCATACAGCGGCCAGAACATGGGGGACATGGACCCTCATATATTTGCTGTGGCAGAGGAAGCGTACAAACAGATGGCCAGGTTTGTATTTTTTTCTTTTTTTTTAAGTCCTAAAAAAATTTATTGTGCTATAAAATGTTTTCAGCCATCTTAAAGCTTCAAACACACCCCCTTCCTTCAAAACCACTCCCTCAAAATACAAGTCAACAAACCTAAAAACATACAGTGCATTTCTGATTGGATAATTAAATGGAGGAATTTTTTTTGAAGGCAGTTAATGCTTTTATTTATGTTTACTAGCATCAAGCAAATTTTGAAGCTGTTTGTTAAGCTTAGTTGTTTTCTAATAAAGAGCTCAGGCTTCAGATCAGTGACTTCCACTGGCTGCAAACAGGAAATGACATCACTTGCTTTGAAAGCTGTGAGTAATCTGAAAGTTCAGCTTGACTCAGTAATGGATAGAGTGGGCAGATAATCACAGTGCACGCAACATCATTCTTCGAACCTTTGTATTTACATGTGGGGGTTTTTTTTGTTGTTGCATGAAACAAAAGACAAAGCCATTTGCACATCAGGTTTAAGCTGGAGCTAAACATCCCACACTGAGACATCGTGACTTACTAATGACTTGTGAAATGCTGTAGCCCTAAAATAAGCTCAGGCAAAGGAGGGAAAGACAAGGCAAGGCTTGTGGTCAGACTGTGTATTTGATAGTTTTTACACATGCCAGTTACACTGAATGGACACGTCAGTTATTTAAGAGTGTCAAAGTGGCTCTTTGCTGCGTTTAGGTTTTCCTGAGGTAGCTCTCCTGGGACGTGTGTGTGTGTCTAGTGCATATAGAACAACCAGCAGAAACCGGTGTGGTTTAGATTGGAGAATTTTAACTGCATTTTTTTAGGGCAGTGAGGCTAGTCTCCTACAAGGAAAAAGCCTATTTTTATGTTTATTATCTCTTTCCCACACACCTGTTTTTTGCTATGCACTGCAAAAAGTACCTGATCCATGTGAATTTATATTACATTTGGTAATTTAAAATAAATATAAATTTCATTCATTTGAATGTATATTTGGTGCCACTTTATATTAGGTGGCCTTAACAATGTACTTACATTTAAATTAATAATTTAATACAATGCACTTATTGTGTAAATACATTGTACTGTTTAAAAAAAATACCTAAATGTAATTACATCTGTAATTTTTACTTTAATTACATTTATAATTATACTGTTGACCTTAACCCTTGAGTTTTGTTCAAATCCCTATACAGGGTTTCTACGGGGTCTGGAAAAGTATGGAAAAAAGAAAGCAGAGTATGGAAAAAATATTAGTTTTTCCAGACTTTTTCCCCTATTTAGTTTTTTAAAAATTAAGAATTTAATGAAAATAAATGTATCGTACAAGTAAGGTTTCATGGCAGCTGTTTAATGATTCTTTAGTGATCGTCAAATGAATGAATGAATTCATTGTGCATTTTTCATTATGCAAAAGGCAGGTTATAAGCATTTTGGGTTTAGCACCATATTCCGTTGCCTCAAGGATCTTTGAAAAAAATAGGGCCTTTGCAAAGATTAAAAAAAACTTAGCATATAGGACAATGCACACAGAGCCACCTGTTGTGCCATCAGCCCATTTCATGGTGTGGTTTCTGGGCTGCCACAGACTATGCATTAAAGAGACTTGAGTCCTTAAAAGATGGCGCATTGCCCCAATGAAAGCCAAATCTTAAACACTTTTTTACAGTACCAGTCTTTTTTTTATAGACCCTTCAACTTGGCAAATTTTATGCCAACAGCCCATTTCCTGTCATAGTTTCTCCACCGCCACAGAGGATGTGTTAAATTGGACATTAGGCCTTGATATTAGGGGTTCTACCATAAAGAAAAAGCAACATTTTGAGTAGGTAGATCTCTGTTAATTCATGTGCATCCATGCTATCATTTTATTCATAGTAAGATGGCAGTGATGCACAAAGGAAATAGGTTATATAAAACTAGAAATTGTAATGCGTTAGCATGCAAAACATTTTTTAATTATTATTATTTTTTATGTTAGGGACTCCGTGTGTTATTTTAAGAAAATCAATGAAAAACAAGATAAAAATATTTACAGATGACTGTACTATATACCAAATTATAAAGCTGAAAATAATGCTGTATGAACCATTTATGTTAAATATGATCTGAAAATCTACCAAGAGGTTTGGAAATTTGAGTCTGGAAAAGTATGGAATTTTGAAATGAAAAATGTGTAGGAACCCTGCATGATCCAAACCAACCAGCTCTGAGATGAACCATGATATCGCACACTTTGAGAAAGCAGAAATAGTATATGACAATCAGGAGAAAATCTTTATATGAACTACATGAACTGCAATCTTTTGAAGCATTGTAAAGTATGTAATCAAATAATAACAGTCGTACAATATACCACTTTAGATAGCAGTGAATTTCACTACCTGGAATTTGGCAGTTAGCCTAAATGACCATTTGTTAGTCCAAAATTTGAAATTATAAGGCCTGTCTACAGTCAACACCTATTTAAATGTTTGTTATGAATACTCAGTCAATTTGTCATACGCAATTCGTATGTTCAGACCAATGCAAAAAAAAAAAAAAAAAGGCAGATGAAAATGCAATTTCACTCTCTGAAAGTAGATAGCATTTAAGGAAATTGTTTTTTTTTATTACAGCGAGACATGAGGACAGAAGTATAATATGCTATTTGCATATAAAGATTTGATTGTTTTTGTTTTTTTTGTAAATTCCTGTTTTTCTCAGTATTTGATTTGCTTTTACTGTCATACCTCCCTTTAATTATGTTCAAAATGTTGCAATGAAACAACACAGGCATCGTAGAAAGTAGCCTACACGTAATATAAAGCTTTGCTTGAAAATATGAAGAAACTTTTCAATAGCTCTGATTTTGAATTGTAATATTCGCCACCCCTTAAACTGGTCGTACCATTTACAGTTGAGTAATTATGCTAGAAAACCCAGCTTTTTCAAGAAGATGCGTGGAACGAGATGCACAGTTCAGTTGAAGGAAAAAGCCTCTTTAACTGTAAACTCTTGCAACAGTTTGTAATTTTTTATATTTTTTTAATATTAGATATTAATTCTTAATGATACTACATTCATATTATATAGTATCATAAAGAATGAACATTATCTGACAATGAACAAGAGCATATTTATAAATTAACATCATCTAAGCTCATGAAAAAGATCCAAGCTCCTGAAAAATATCCCCAACCCATTCTCTGATCCCCCTGACTGTGCCGACTGCTGGCTCCAACGGAAGCCTCCACAATTGCTTCATAACCGTTGCTCTCATGTAGATCTGTTTCAAAAAGGGTTGTACAGCATTGTTAAAAATCAATTTCTCTGTGAGGAAAATGAATGGGATTTTTACTTCCAGAGCCCGACTTGTGCGTTAAGTTGAGATTTAAACATACACTAATTTTCCTACAGCTAAAGAGGGAGAGAAAGATCGTCTGAAGAGATGGAGCACAGAGCTGCGGCAGGAGAGAGAGACACTGGAGCAC
>JAUZSZ010000065.1:3022641-3033962 GCA_034780575.1 Labeobarbus marequensis | reverse complement strand
GTGCTCTGCTTTATCAGTCAGCTTGTTTACTTTTTTTTTTTTCATTCTTTTATCTTATAGGGAAATGAGCCCAAGAGCTCCACGTCAGAGGACGATATAAATGCAGACCTGGCCTACAACAGTCTGAAGGTAAGAGTCAGTCCAGCTCAGTGTAATGGTCATGCTGCTCTGCCTCCAGTCAAATGTCTGTCTTGTTGCTCATTGATTTGCTCTGCACTGGGGCCACTCTGCTGCTGCTGCTGGTCACCCTGCCTGTTAAACTGTGGGTGAGTGGAACGATGCAGAAATTTAAGACCAGGGCATTTTTTGGGAGTTTAACTATGGCAGGAAGGCTTTTTTTTTTGTTCATCTATTTGCATAAATCAACTCCATTTTTAATTTTGTTAAATTAACGCTTAAAACGCTTAACTTTTGAACAATTCTTGAAAAGTGGCTTTGTATAGACATTGAGTTGGATACAAATGAAAACCAAGGCTGTGTGGAATAGACTGATGTTCAATAGGATGCAATATCAAGTTGATTTCCTAATAGTTCTCTCTTTAGATCTGATACCTCAATTTTCTTACTCTCATTTGCTGTGAAAGTTATACAGCATAAAAATGTAAGATTAAATAGTGATAAACAATATCAAACGAAAAGTAAGTTAAAAAAATTATGTACAAGAATTTAATATTAAGAAATGTATAAATGCAAATATATATTATTTCTTTCAAATTCATTCAAATATATAAATTCCTATATTCCAGACTGTATTCATAAAATTTGTTCTGTTTACAGCGACAAGAGCTCGAGACTGAGAATAAGAAGTTGAAGAATGACCTGAATGAGTTGAGGAAAGCGGTGGCCAACAAGGCCTCTGAGAACAACTTGTCCAATGAGCTTCAAGAAGGCTACAACCTGCTGCTTACTCAGCTCAAAGCAGCCAATGAGGAGCTGGATGTGCGCAAGGAGGAGGTCCTTATGCTCAAGACCCAAATCGTGAACTCCACGAGGCAGTCAGAGAACATAAACCACATTGTGAGTCTGAAAACATCACCACCCCTCATTTTATAAATTTGACCTTTGCGGGCCTCTGATCTATTATTTTTACAGCTGTTGTCTTACCAAATTAAGCTATTGTAGTACATCATTATCATTTCAGACTTTCTAATCCATTAGCGTACCATCAAGCTTCAGTGAAGGTACCTTCAGTGGAAAACTTTATTAGCTTCTATAAAAGCAATCAGGCACAGAGACATCGCATGGGATATAATGGGCTTTGATGGAGCTCAGAGTCATTTAAGTTCAGGGAAAGTTCAGTGTAGTAGTGATGGTGTGTCTGAGCTTTAAAGAAGCTGCACTGCTAGTGAAAATGGCTTTATATCAACCTGCCTTTCTGAATCTGCTGAGGTGGGTGAATCATTGTCAGCATTATGATTATGCTCGGAAAGAAAGTTCTTACTGTTATATTTAAATTTCATGAGTAGCTGAAATGGAGTGTCCAGAAGAATAAAAAAGCTTGGAAAAAGCTCTCTTCTCTTTGCAAGAATGCTTCAGTGCACAAAAATATCTATAAACATACACTTGTTGTTTCCTATTGATATATTTGTTTAATTTAAACAGGATTCCAATGATGTATCAGAATGGACCAACAACAAGAAGCTTGTGGATGCGGAGGACACTGTTAATGTGCCTGATTTAAAGAAGTAAGGCATTCCAATCTACATAATGAAAGGCTTTTAAAGTGATATCAGCTCTCCTCCATGTAGTCATTCGTCTTTTTTTTTAATGAAGATGGAAATCAGTGGTATTGAGTGTTCATCTGAGTCCAGAGCAGCTCTCTGATTCAGCTCTTCATGCTCTGACTACTTTCATTTACAGCAGTATACCTCTGTTTTCTGACCCACATTACTGGAGAGCCTCTCACTTCTCATAGTGTCCTCAAACAAGTACTAGCAGTCTCAAAGCTTTGAACATTTTAAAAATTATCTACAACATTTCTGTCAACTTTGTAGACCACCATTTATTGGCCATCCATATTTTTATGCCATGAAAATTTATTTTGGATTCATACATAAATTTATATTCAAAAATACCTGTAGTTCCATATGACATTTTTATATTATTTTATTCTGCTGCACTTCTGTTGTTACATTATTGTGTTTAATGATCTAAAACAAAGGTGAGCTTTAGAGATAACCAAGAAAAATATTTAGTGATTTACAATTAGTTTTTTCTTGGTGCAAATTGAGTTATAAATTGGAAAAAAATGGACACCATTTTTATTCTTAACCACACACAGGATTTTAGGATATTATAGGCAGCAAAAAAATTAAAATCACGTCACATCAGTTTAGGGTCAATAAGATATTTTTTAGATTAATACTTTTATTCAGCAAGGATGCATTATGGATGCATTGATCAGAAGTGACAGTAAAGACTTTTATAATGCTAAAAATAGTATATTTCAAATTACAGACTCCGAAGTTTTGAACTGTAGATCATTCTCATTTGATTTAATCAAAATATTAAATTGCAATTCCCAGCTGGCAAATACCTTTTTATAAACTCACAAAAGCCACTTTTTGCCCCATTTTGGCATTTACTGAGTGTTAATTTTGGACTCTAAATAGTGTAACAAAAAGGTGCCACAGTACAGTCTATTTAAATTTTCATCTCTGGGTTGTTGTTTTTGTTGTTGTGTTTTTTTAATCTTTTTACCTCTGGCCAGTGCACTGTTAAACCTGAACTTTCATACTGTTCAATATCCATCCAGGCTGCTCTGAATTCATCGCATTTTCTCTGTCACATTTTTAAAGTGGTCTTTTGAAACAGAGAGTGACAGATGTTAGATAAGATACTCATTACCTGTGAAAGAATACATTTTCGTACTCTGTGGTCTCAAGACTGGGCGTTTTAAACACCATCTGATTTCTCATGCATGCGTTTTTCCTCCTTTTCTCTATTTCTCATCTCCTGTGAGTGCCACATCTCCTTACAAACATTGCTTGTGCAGGCAGCTAAGCTAAAAAAAACTGAAACACATCCTTGGGAAGTAACCAAAATCATAACAGCTGTGTGACCTCTTTATTTGAAGATATGGATGAAATGGAGATGAGTAATTCAGAAGCTGAAGCTGACGTCTTCACAGACTAATCTAACCTGCCATACCTTGCTTTGCTAAAATAACCGGCTCTGCCATCTTTTCATTCTTCTCTTTTGCTTTTTCTCCTGTCTGTCTGCTGCCGCTTCTCTATCTCTTTGGCTCTCCGTTTCTCGGACGCCAGTAAAGCACAAGACTGGGGTTATTTGAATGAAGATGGAGAGCTTGGCCTGGCCTACCAGGGTCTAAAGCAAGTTGCCAGGTTGTGCTTTAAATTTCTTGGATTTCCCTCCAGGTTTAACTGGATTTCGAGGCTTCTGTTTCTGTCAATGTTTTTCAATCAGTAAAGGACCATTGGACATATATTGAGTTTTGTCACTTTTGAAAAGTGTTTTGAGGGCTTACTGAAGTATATACACAGTTTACACTCACGTATACCATATTGTGGCATGTTTGTGTTCAGGCTGTTGGAGGCCCAGCTGCAGACGCAGTCTCGACAGCACAAGGATGAGTTAGAGGCTCTCCACACGCAAATCGAACTGCTGAAGGACAATCTGGAGAAGAAGCAGGAAATGCTGGACCACTTCTCCACACTTTCTCCTGAAGCTCTGGTCGAGTTCAGCATACAGCAGGAGATCACGCGCCTCACCAATGAAAACCTGGTGAAAACTGATCTCAAATATAGTTTTTGTAATCAGTATTATTGTCTATTTTGCTAAAACATATTAATTTCATCTTGTTTTAAGATTATTTACTTATTTAACTGGAAAACAAGACCTCAAAACTATTAGCCATTGGTTCATATCCAACGCACAATATTGACATTCTCACTCAAGATAATTGTTGGTGATGATTGTTCTCCAGGATCTAAAGGAACTTGTTGAGAAGTTGGAGAAGAATGAGAAGAAGCTAAAGAAGCAGTTGAGGATCTATATGAAGAAAGTGCAAGAGCTGGAAGGTTAAACATCTGCCTATCATTTGTGTGTTTAACATTGTCTTGTATTTATCACCATTTGCTGATGTGCTGTTATTCTTCGTATAGTGTCTCAGGCCACAAAGAGCAGACCAGAGCCGACTCGTCAGGTCACTGTACAGAGGAAAGAAAAGGACTTTGAAGGCATGCTGGAGTACTACAAAGAAGATGAGGCCTTGCTGGTCAAGACTTTAGTTACAGGTATATGTAGTTACATGCAGGCATGTTTTAATGTGGAGGTTCTGGAGCTATGTTAAATGCACAGGTCTTGTCTTTAGACATGAAGCCCAATGCGGTGTCGGCTACAGTCCCCTGCCTCCCTGCTTACATCCTCTTCATGTGTATCCGTCATGCCGACTACATCAACGACGACCAGAAAGTTAATTCACTCCTTACCGCAACCATCAATGCCATCAAAAAGGTCCTGAAGGTATGTATACTGTGTGTAATCACATCAACGCACTCCCAGAATTCAAACCAGCTACACTACTATTCGAAAGTAATGTTTTTAAAGAAATGAATACTTTTATTCAGCAAGTATGCATTAAATTGATCAAAAGTTTCAAAAAAGGCAATTATAATGTTAAAGAAGTGATCTGTTTAAGTGATTAAGCAGCATAATTTCCAATGCTGATAATAATAAAGAAATTTTTCTTGAGCACCAGCATATTAGAATGATTTCTGAAGGGTCATGTGACACTGAAGAGTAATGATGCTGAAAATTCAGCTTTGCCATCATAGGAATACATTTTGTTTTAGAATATATTTTAAAAAAAGAAAACAATGTTTTTAATTATATTAATATTTCAAAATGTTTTATTGTATTTATGATCAAATAAATGCAGCCCAGCTGAACAAGAGACTTTTTAAAAACTTAAATTATACTGACCTCAAATTTGAAAACAGTAATGTATAAACCCATTATGATTCCATCATCCCTCTTTTTTTTAATCTTCTCTCCAGAGAAACAACGATGACTTTGAGATGACCTCCTTCTGGCTGGCAAATGCCAGTCGACTTCTGCACTGTCTGAAGCAGTACAGCGGAGATGAGGTGAGATTTTTATTTTGTCCAGTGATGATTTCAGCTGCTAATATAAGATCCAGTTCCATGTACCACACTTTAGCATGTTTAACCAGCTGTTAAGTACAGATAATGCGTGAAAATTGTGGTCTTAAGCCATAGATGACCCCATCTGGATCACTGGTATGATTTGGCTTTTGCTTCCTGTCACAGGCGTTCATGACACAGAACACTGCCAAGCAGAACGAGCACTGCCTGAAGAACTTTGACTTGGCTGAGTATCGGCAGGTTCTGAGTGACCTCTCCATCCAGATCTATCAGCAGCTCGTCAGAGTAGCAGAAGGCATCATGCAACCCATGATTGGTGGGTACAGAGAGACACCAGACCACTATAACCACTAAAAATGGAATTGTTTGCACATTCTAATATTTCATAATGGTTTTTTGTGTTTGATTTCGGCAGTTTCTGCCATGCTTGAGAGCGAGAGCATCCCCAGCCTGGCCGGAGTGAAGCCCATGGGCTACAGGAACCGCTCTTCTAGTTTGGACTGTGAGAGCGGAGGTCCAGCGGGCTACACGCTACAGGCCCTGATCAAGCAGCTGGGACAGTTTCACACCATCATGGCGGACCACGGCCTGGACCCTGAGATCAGCCAGCAGGTGGTTCGCCAGCTCTTCTACTCCATCAATGCAGTGACCCTCAACAACCTGCTGCTGCGCAAGGATGTCTGTTCTTGGAGTACTGGCATGCAGCTCAGGTACACGGTTGATCAAATCTGTGCAAATCCATGGCCTTGTTATATCTTCAGGATGTCGGGTGAATGTAACATCCATCTCATTGGTGTCATTTCAGGTACAACATCAGTCAGTTGGAGGAATGGCTGAGAGGAAAGAATCTGCACCAGAGTGGAGCCGTTGGCACCATGGAACCTGTTATCCAGGCCGCCCAGCTGCTGCAGGTGAAGAAGAAGACCTCCCAAGATGCAGAGGCCATTTGCTCGCTCTGTACCGCCCTCAGCTTACAACAGGTAGACATTTAACATTCATTTTTTCTTTTATTCATTGTTTTGTTTTTCATTGATTTAATCATGCTATTCTACTTCACCTCAGATTGTGAAGATCCTCAACTTGTACACACCACTCAATGAGTTTGAGGAACGAGTCACTGTGTCTTTCATAAGAGACATACAGGTAAACACACTATGGACACACACTTGCTAGGGTGTACCAAAATTTCAAAACCAGTAAAATTCATAACAATTTTGAAATCACAACAAAAATATGCTAGTAAACACACTCCTGCCTAAAAAGTTTAGTTAGTGTATATAATATTAAGGAATTTCTTTTATATAACAGATATATTATAGATTAATAATTTACACTATTGTTTAAATGTTTGTGGTTGGTAAGGTTTGTTTTGTCTAGGAGATCTGTTCATATTAGTGTATAAGGCTGCACTAATTTGAACAGATATACAGTGAAAACGGTAAAATTGTGAAATATTATTACAGTTTAAAATAACTGTTTGAATATATTTTAAAATTTAATTTATTTCGATGCCAAAGCTGAAGTTCCAGCAGCCAATACTTCAGTCTTCAGCGTCACATGATCCTTCAGAAAGGATTCCGATATGCTGATTTCCTTCTCAAGAAACAATTCTTGTTATTATCTTTGAAAACATGTGTGCTGCTTTTCAGGATTCTTTGAATAAAAAGTTCAGCATTTATTTAAAATATAAATATGTTATAACAATAAATGTCTTTACTGTAATTTTTGATTAGTGCATTCCCGCTGAATAAAAATATGAATTTCTTTAAAAAAATCTTGCTCTTGAACTGTTTTTTTCCCCCCAGTTTTTTTTTTTTTTTAAAGTTATTTATTCATGTAGTAATTTAAGTGCAGTTTTCTCTTTTTATTGTCAAATATTACTGTTTGGTTAATTATAAATTGACTAATTTTAAATTAATTTTTGTATAGATAGCTGCATACTTGCTAGTTCTATTTACACTACAGAATCTGAAGTGGAGATCCCACATTTTAACATGCATTTGATTTCGTTTCCTTGCAACTAAAGTCATTAACATCTCTCTTAGAAAGGCTTTTCAAACAAGAAGTGTATTAGATCATTCAACTGAAATTTTTTTGTTCACTTGCACATGAAAGCATTCAAAAACTGGTATAAGTTAATATTGCCTTGTTACTGAAAGATCAGTATTTTCTGCCGTGTTTGATGGCTTCTTAATGAGCATGTCCAACTCTCATTTCCTTTTGCAGAATCGCCTCCAAGATCGAATAGAAAACAACCAACTGCTGGCAGACACTAAATACACCTTCCCTGTGCTCTTCCCTTACACTCCATCAGCGCTCAGTCTGGAAACCGTACACATCCCTGCCTCCCTCAGCCTTGACTTCGTCACACGGGTCTGACATCTCAATCTCGCTGTCTCTCTGAGCTCTACCGAGTCAGACCTGTGGCCTGCAGTGGCCCGTCGCAGATCTGCTAACCCACATACTAACAACACCACACGTGTGGGATTTACAGTATCGACATTTAACAAGACGGACAGTCTCCCTGACCGACTAACTGTGGTGTTGAGACGGTTTCGATAACGGGGGAAATAAGTCAAATGATGCAGGTGTAAATACGCTGTCAGCCTTTTGACTTTCTTTCTATAACTGTCAACCAGTTCTCTCTAAGCTCCCATTTTATATAAGCAAGGCTATTGTAATATGAAGTTTAAACACTATATTTGGACTGGGATGATTATGATTAAACAAGTGTAATCTAAATTAAAGTAAGAGGGTTTTGGGCTACTGGCATGAAACACTAATGCGAGATGTATGTGTCTGTATTCATGTATCTGTATTAGTGTGCACTGATTTCTTTGTGTTTGTAATGGAAAAGTGTCTTTATTTCCCTTGCTTGTGCTGAAGCACAGTCTCATCTCAGAAACATGGGCTCCCATTGAAGCAACTCCACCATCTCGCTTTTTTTTTCTTCTAGGTGAACTTTTAAAATTGGCTGCCAAGATTCATTCCCACAACCTCTAGCAAAAAGAAGCAGGAAATCTCTGCATTGCAGTGGCTATTTCCAGTGGATCGGACTCTCCGAACAGGGACTTTTTAAGCTTTTTTTCTCCCCATGTGTTGAAGAAACAGATGCAGAAACTTGGGACCCTGAATCACAGGGCCAGCAAATGTGGCCGATCATGAAAGTGACCATGACAAGTTGAAGTATGTGGAGCGGAGAGAACGAGGATGATGAGAGGAGTTTGAGCTGGGATAGTTAATATTCTGTCGAAATAAATAATCCTGTAATTGTTTTTTTGGTGGAATCTAGAATGTGCTGGAAGGCATGTGCAAGTATGATGAAGATATGTGTCTAAAGAGGCGTCATATACACTGAGATGAGTTTTATGGTGTACAGAAAACACATTCTCAAAACTACCAGGTTACTATTTCATGAAAGCAATTATCACAATTTACTTTATACTTTTGCACAGCTCTGTAAATGATTGTGTAATCAAATAGCAATAACTACGCATTGTTTACTTTAAAAAAAGTAAAATTTTATACAGTCTCTTACAATTTCCCCCTCATTTTGTATGTTGCCAACAGAATGGTCTGTTCTGCAAGAATAGTGCATTATGTCAATTCAGGATACTGTATTTTTTTTTTTTTTCTTTTCAAAGAGGTAATTCACGTTTTAGGTTTCAAAGTTTCTGCAAAGCTGTCAAATTCTCATGCATCACTCTCTGGATACAACTTGACAGTTATTTTGGATTGGATTGAAATCCAAAATAACGTTCTTTCAATGCCAATAAAGTAACAACTGTCAATTTTCATAGTTATATTCTTGTATTATTTTGTAAATACATTGTATATTTACATTGACCATAATGACTTTTCATGCTGCAGTCTCTTCGTTTTTATGTTTTTATTATTATTTTTGTACTGCCCTCTACCGACCATATTTGTAACATCTGGAGTTGAGTCAGAGCTCTGAAAAATTACATGCCTTTATCTTAATTATTGCTAATTTTAAATCCTGATACATTTGAGTTAGAAATGATGTATGTCATATATCATTTGTCTTTTTTTCAGTGACACTCAAAACAGTAAGAACGATTTGGCATTCTCACATGAGACCATGCATGCTATATTTAGCACGAAACACTTTTTAGAGCAGATCCCACCACCGCTGACGCTGATAAACTACAGTTTATACAGTCTTTATTTTTATGCTCCATAATATCACACTTAATTTAAACTGACAAAACACGCACATGAACACATCCTTCAGACCATCAGTTTCAGCTACAATACTAAATGAAGTCTTGTGAATAAAGTTCACAGCTAAAAGTCTTGTTAGTTACGCACGATTAGTTTGGGAATTTGATTGGTGGAGCGGAACTAACAACATTGCTAGTTAGGGGTATTTAGTGTTGCCAAATTAACAATTTTGTTCCTAAATTTAGCAACTTTTTCTTCCGAGAGCATCTAGCAACAAATTTAGCAAATTTTTTAAATTTAATTGGCAACTTTTAGCAACTTTTGATAAGTGACTCGGAAAATAAAGTACCATAATGTGACAATATAAAACCTTATATGGATTAATTTATTTATGATGTATTATTTTAGTGGTATTTTTCACTGGGGCATTGACAGAAACAACAGTTTACATCTATGTATGATTTAATAAGATCTACAAATAATTAAATAATTTAAATTAAATAGATTTAAAATAAAATAAAGTTCAATAGAAATAATGATTTATATTATTATTGTTATTAATATTTAATTAAATATAGATCTATTTAAACGTGCGCTCGCGCGAAGGGCGTTAACGTAGTGACGTAAACGTGACGGCACAAGCAACCGCAAAGACGGAAGATATTAGTTCTGTTTATTACAAAAGACTGAAGATATAACCACCGCGATAGGTCCTTTATGTAATTTATTTAATTCTACGTTGAGGAAACTTTATAAAACCTACAGAGATACCTGACCAACGAACCTTCACAACGCGATGGAGATAACATTAACATTACTTTGAAATTCAAACCGTAACAGTCATCTGACAAATGGACGGGCGCTAAGCCGAAGGTAAGCATTAATGTACTTTTATTCCCCGTTTTGTCAATCTAGTGTTAAATTTCACTTCAGATTTATATTTCAAATTATATATTTTTATACTACGGGGCCGTTGAATGCTTGAATCTGATTGGCTGATGAATGTTCTGAGGTGTGCGATTATTTTCAGGGAAACGCACGGCGAACGTAGTTCCAGGCACCGCATTACATGTCCATATCACTTCGCCAAATGATTTGCGTTATTTCAAAGGTCCTTACAGCCTGAAACAGTAAAAGAACCAAAACTCACAACGACACTGGCCAAACAAATAAATATAGTAAACAAAAAGATAAAAACGACAGATCATATCCATGTTTTTGCCACAAAATTACGTTTTATTATGTACAGAAAGCACATACTCTATCTCTCCCGCTCTCTCTCCCTCGCAGACAGTTTGCACACACATTAACATACGCGCTAATGTTGTTAGCGCTACTCTGACGATTTTATCAGTAACTCAGTTTAACAATTTAAAAAATACATGACTTCTCACAAGCGAGGTAACAACAACTGCGCTGTTCGTGAAGAAAATGAACTTTAAGTTTCACTATAACTAGAGACATTGTTCCCGAACACTTTTGAGAGATGCACAGACTCACAGAGGTAATCTCTCTCTCTCTCTCTCTCTCTCTCTCTCTCTCTCCTCTCGTAACTTAGTTATTAACTGTATTAACTGCATTTGCATTAGTCTGCTATCAACAGCTCAAGCCTAAGGTTTAAAATAATGTTTTGGAATTAGCAAGGGCGGTGTTGGATGAGATGCGGAAGAAATAATTCTACTCACAATAGCGATTTAAGTAGAAAACTGGACGAATGCCTTGAAATATATCATCTGATCAGTGTTTTGAGATGTGGCAACCATAGTATAAGCGGAATAATTGACTTCAGTCCCTTGAATTATTAGAAAAATAATGCATTATATTTAATAATAGTGCATTATTTTTCTAATAATTCAGCAGCCCGTTGTCAATTATTCCTTATATATATATACTTCCTGGTATACGGCTGTGTTGACCTTGGACCTCAGAAAAGACAGTGGACCAACACCAGCAGATGACATGGCACCCCAAACCATCACTGACTGTGGAAACTTTACACTGGACCTCAAG
>JAUZSZ010000065.1:3006291-3016678 GCA_034780575.1 Labeobarbus marequensis | reverse complement strand
TTTAAAGTTTGGAAACCCCTTGAATCAAATCTTTTTTTTTTTTCTTTTTTTTCTTTTTTTTTTTTGGTATCTGAAACTTCATGCATCATAACCAAAGGTCAATTGCCCTCAAAATAAGCAGCGGTACAGCTGAGAAACCACAACATTTCTACAACACAATCACACTAATATAGACATCACTAGGAAAGGACTAAATATTGTTGTGTATGCAAGACTTTTAATTGAAATCCGTCATTAGCTCAAGCAAGTTTCAGTAGCCTTTAAATCTTCCTGATATTTTTAAAAGTACAATCTGCAGTACTTTATGGCAGGATTCATTTAAATGACTTTTAGTATCAAATGTTTCAGTCATTTTGTTTTAGATAATAATCCTGTTTTGTCTGTGACTTGAACACTTTGTTTACAGGACAGATAGCAGCTTAGATTGACAATGTGCTGGCCTCATTTTTACATAAACTCATTTGCTGGAGGCGACAGGAAGTGGGTTGTAATAGGTTACCACTTGTTTTTGTTTTTTAGATTGAAGGTACATGCTGAGAGAGGACTTTTTCATTTCATTTTTACCTGCACTTCTTGCAAATTGTCTGTAAGCAATGGCTGAAAATCTAAAAGAGAAAGAAAAGTGGCAAAACAGTTTTTGTAATGTTACTGGAAACATGTAAAACATTAACAATAATAATCAATAATAATGATTATTATTACTATAAAAACCTTCAGCTTTAACCGCTAATATCTGCTAGTAGGATAAATAAATATTACAGTGTTTTGTTGTCGTTATATATTTTGTGACATGAGGAAGTAAGCATGCCTCCTTTTTTTCAGGCATGGAGTTTCGTTCCAACTACCAAAATATTCACAATGTTTTGTTTCAGTCAAACCACAACCTTTGTCTGCTTTGGTCTCTCTTGGTTTGACCTAAATAAAGTGCTGACTGTTCTCCTTTAAGATGCAAAACTTGCTATTACAGTTACGTATGGTAAAGTGTGGTGGTCCTCAACTGGTGGGTGGTGATCCAAGAACATGTCACCGGTTTATTCAAATCCGGTTGCAGACAGCAGCAAGAAAACTGACTGATTAATTAATCATATCATATAGGACACCAAAACGCTTCCTTTTGTTGCTGACGTCAAAGACCACTTCCAATCAAATTACAGTATTTTGTTGCAAATTTATCCTCTCTTGGTTATTTTCAAAACCAAGTGAGGTTAAATTTCATATATTTCATATTTGATTGTAAGGACTATTTTTGTTACTTTTGTATGTAAAGAGTTTTGATTCTGTGTTGGGTTACCATTTGTTCAAAGTTAAAGTATGGGTCCTGCTGAAGCTGACAGTTTTACTGTCAAAGTTACTTGACACTTGTACTTTTTCTATCTGTTAACCATCGGTTCTAACCAACTGCCATGGATTACAATGTGCTTGCATTATGTGGGCTTTTTCTTAAAAATCTTTGTTTATCTGAATAAATCAGAAAGTCATACATCTGAGTAGCCTAAATGATAATGGAAATTCATTTTTGGTGATATTACACTCTAGCAGTGTACCACATAATGTACCCAGTAACTACTGTGTTACTGATTCTGCAACAGAATCAAAGGATAGACATTTCCTGTATATTATATAATTGTGCATTTTCTATAGTGAGCAATTCATGTATATTGAGAATACTGTGCGTTACATGTATACTGTGCAGTTTGAGGATTCTTGTCTTTCCTGTCACTCACAACATAACCACATCCAAGACTTTCACTTTCACACTTGAGTATGTGCTGTAATGACAATAATGTCAGTTGAATTAAATAAATTATTTGAGTTATCATATTTTCAATTACATACCTTCACCTTGTTTAGTAAAAGTCACAATTGGTAATTGTTAAAAATATATTTCCTATTTTAAACATAATGTTCAGCTAAATAAAATTATCCTCAAGATAAAAACAAGTGGCAACAAAAACGTATTTGTGTGTAAAATATAGAATCTAATACCCTTGAAAGTGTATACCATCTGACTTCAAGTCGCATGATTGTGATTGCCATATTTTGAATTCTTCGTAATTAAGTGAGAATTGTGATGGTCTTTGTGCATATGCTAACAATGGGTATGTCAGCCAGGCTTGCCAACTTAAATTACATGGTTGGAGTAAGAATTTTATGAAGGGTGAATATATTAGATACATGTATGATACTAGTATTGTCTTTAATTTGTAACATAACCAAATCAGACCCTACAATGCAGAAAAATGGCATTTTTTGTCCTCATTTAGCATTATCATTAGCAAACGAATATTCTCCCACAGCACTGTATTATATTATATTATATTATATTATATTATATTATATTATACCTCCCTTTTTTTCTGGCGTTTGATCTCTCACTCAGACAAATACTGCTCCTGAGAGCTTAGTAGTATAAGTTAAATGCAGATTAAAAAAATAACACTCCTATCTTTACATATCTCAAATGAGATATGAAGCCGCTTACAGTAGATTCTCACTCGCATTTGTAAACAACACAACACACTGCCGACTCCACTCCAGGTCAAGAAGCTGTCAATCAAAAACTCGCCAGCCAATGAGAACCCACCGCTGCCCCCACGAATGAAAAAATTAGGGAGCGTAAACAAAAACTTTAGAAGCCTAAATGTAAATTCTGACAGCGCATTTGTAAGTAGAGAGATGAGCGAAAATAGTTAGTGAAGCATGCAGTGTATTTAAATGCGAAGTCAAAAATTGGCATGCTATATTTTTTAGTTTCATTTTTTTTTTTTTAGTTTCAATTTAGTTTTAATTAATTTTCAATTTAGATTTTCATTAGTTTCTTGAGAAGTTACTTCCAAAATTAAATCTGATTCCATTAAAGGGGCGGAGCTAACTCGTGGAAAGGAACCAATGAAAGGAAAGACAAATAAGAAAAGCAGTGTCTCTACTGCTCTCTCTCTCTCTTCCTCTCACCTCTGAAAGTACCACTGTGAGCTGTCACTTGTCAGTAAACGTGTGTGAGTAATGAAGACGTGAGTGATCTATGACTGTACTGCTGGATCAGAGATGGCGGGTGTTTTATGGATGCTCTTTGTTGTGTCCTGGCCTTTGGTTCTGTCAGAGAGCGGAGATTATGGCGGTGAGTATTCTGAGAACTGAGACTGTAAATAATAAACTGAGAATCCATAGATTATTATTGTTTTTAATGGGAGTGGTAATTTTAAATTGTTTAGTCTTTAATAAAATCGCTGGCAAGTTCTCCTGCATAATGACAGTAAACGTTGCGTAGTGATATATGATTATGATCATAAAGAGTTATACGCCTTTGGGGGTAAATTCATGTGAAGCGATCATTTAGGCTAGTTTTAGGCTATGTTAGCACACTAACATAAGGTGGTGACTAGAAAAATGTCATTTTGTTTTTTTTTCCTCTTGGTTCCTTTTAGATTCAGATGATGTGACCTGCACGTCTACTATGACCTTAAGTCAAAGTAACCTCATCTGCTCGCTCGACGAACCCACTGAGGAGTTCAAATTCCTGACTCTCTGGTATTTCATTTGACATATTTACTGTAAATTGATGCAGAATATCTGTCAGTAACTTAATAAAAAAGGTTTCTGTCACTAGAGGGTTTGAATGTGTTGTGAATCAATCTTTGCTTAAAGCACTAATGTTGAATAAAATGGAAATAAGAGATTGTTGTTGTTGTTTGTTTGTTTTTCTCCTATTTAGCAAAAAGGAAGGTTTGGGAAAAAAGTGTACAAATGGTACTAAAAGACCACCAGACATTGTTTTTAAGAATTTGGTCGTTACAGCAAAATATGAGCTATGCTCAGGAAATGAGGTCATTAAACAAGACATCCAGCTGTCAAAAATCGGCAAGTCTATCTATCTATCTATCTATCTATCTATCTATCTATCATAGAGATATCTATCTGTCTATCTATCTATCTATCTATCTGTCTGTCTGTCTGTCTGTCTGTCTATCTATCCATCTGGTTGTGTGTCTATCTAATCTGTCTTTGTCTTTGCAGTCAAAATCCCAGCTCCTGAAATGATGCGTGCCACTTACATGGAAGACACAGAAGAAGTTTTCATATGGTTTGAACACACTCATGAATATGTTAAAACCCCTAAATTCCAATTGGAAATCTGGAGGGACAAACTTGCAGACAAGGTGTTTCTCACAACAATTTGTTGGTTTGACTTGACCTTCTCAAAAAAAAAAAAAGTCCATTTTGAGTTCTTTTAACAAATAAACAACAATGTTTTCATGTTTTCTTTCTCCACAGCTCATCAGACCCATTATAGAATATTTGAACTACAGTATCAGCAGGGACAGCCTTTTTGGAGATGGTGTTTACTACACACGTGTTAGAGCAAAACCTCACGGCTTTTTTAATGGCGACTGGAGTGAGTGGAGTTCAGATGCCAGTTTCGCTATTAAAAGTGAGTAGATCTGACTGGAAATCAGATGTATGTTACATTAGAATATACTACTATGTTTAGTATGACAAACACTCCTTTTTTACTCATTATTGGGAAGGAGGAAAATCAAATAGCTTTAGGATTAAGAAAATGTATAAAAATGCATTTTAATCATTATTAATCGTGTCTGATAAATTGTGGTGCTATAAATGAAAACACAGATTCTACAGTTCCTACCACAGAAAATAATTTTCCAATGGTTGGTTTCATCATCACCTTCTTTGTCATTCTGGTGCTCATCATCTGTTTGGGGATCTTGCGATGGAGAGCACAGTGAGTGTTTTAGCTCATTTAAAAACCCACAAAATGATATTTTATTATTTTTAACACATATAATGTTCTCTCATCCAGCATAAAAGACTACATTACACCAAACATCCCACACCCGAAGGCAACTCTTGCACAAATGCACAGGGTAATTCAGTTTCTCATGTGTCTGGTTGCTTCTTTGACATTCTGCAAGATTAAACACGCGAGACTCAGTGTCTTTATACAGGCTGTTTTTATGTTTTCAGGGCCTTCCTTTCACTTTCAGTCCTGAGATATTCAGTGACGTCTTCATACACCGTGTGGATTACGTTGATGAAAAGCCATCTTCTCCTGAGCTTCAGGACGGCCTGGATGAGTGCTGCTACAGTCAAGCCAGTTCCTCAAGAACATCAGTGAGTGAACTGGATATGAAAGCTGAAGATCTTCCAAGAGAGCAGTCCCACCTTAAAATTAGACTCTTAGACGAATCAGATTTGTTGAAAGAAAGCGAACATGGCAGCTCACGGAGCGTAATGGCCCCTCAACGAGAATGTAAAGACGAAGCCTATGTCACTATGTCCAGTCTCTTCAAAACGCAATGAAGACACTGTCTCAAGTCAGCTCCAGTTCACTGGTGATTTTACAGACCCTTGGTTTGTATATGATAGAGTTAACTGAGATTTTATGATGCATTTAATAACCCAATAGCCTGTTACATAGATATAAGAGGCGCTTTGACACATCACTAGTCATGTCCAGTTTGTAACTCTGATGCTAACCAAGTTTGTACATCATAGGAGTCATCCACAGGTTTCATTTTCAACCAAGCATCGTGCACAGCTGTGGTCTCCATTTTGGTAGCCAATTTCCTTCTGAATGTTTCAGAAACACAGGCATTAAGAGTGATAAGAAATAGAGAAATACATATTTCTGAAGTCATCACACACATACTCAGACCTCATGTAACTGCTGCTAGCCTCAGTATCCTCTGCCAGACATTTACCTATGTATATTTTCATCCATAAATATGGCCGAGTAAAGCTGAGAGGTTTATGTTCTGTTAACCTCGTGCACAACTAATACATACAGTTCAAGTGGCACTTTTTCAGTTATGAGAGAATTTATTTATAATGATCAGGGAAAAAAAAGTTCTGTGTGTATTAAAAAAACAACTGCTTGTAATGCTAACTTTGTAATGGAATTCAGCTGTAGCATATATATATATATAAAATAATAATCTATATTAAAACGTATAATAAAGAATGTATTAAAAAAAACATCAGTCCATATAACTGTAGAATATATTTCATATGAATCATCTGAAGAGACTTTTTATAACCATTATTAAACATTTCTTAAATGAGTCACATTTTGTTAAATAGCATCTGGCATAACATGCATAAATAAATGTGAATTACAAGACTTTCATGTATCACATATACCACACTGGTTTCAGCACAAATACGATGCAGCTATTTACCCTAAAAATCAGTTACCACTGACCAAGCTCACATTTTACACACAATTTAAGCTTCTACAGTACTTCTATTATTTGATTTTCCAGATTCATTATTAATATCCTTAAAACACATTTCAGTTGTGTCAGGTTTATGAAGACTAACTTGCTTTGATTCACAAGCATTATCAATTGGTTTAAAAGCATAACCCCCTCATAACTTCCATGCATTTTTCATCATTAAAATAAAATATACATCATTATCAATGGAAGCGCTGACTCCACTGTAATAGTTCCAGAATTCATCTTTTGTCACCTGTAAATGGAAAAGAGAAAATAATATTATAAAACAAACTGGTAGCGCTTTCAGAGACCCTCATCACCAAAACCACAAAGCAGAAGGATAATCCCAACCCGGAAAGAAAGAGAAAAATTTGGAGTCAATTAATAACAAAAAGAATTTGTGTTTGAGTTTTTGAGTGTTTCTCACAGAAATACGAACAGGTGCAAAGACATCTGTCAATAGCCAAATAAAGAGGATGCATACAATCATAAGACTCAGACAACAATACCACACCACCTGCATTTGTTAGATGGTGTGGCTGATTCTGGAATAAAACAATACATTCACTAGTGCAGCTGCTTGTCTTCAGTGAGAAACACTGTGTGCAATAAATAATTGGTTGATTTTTTGATCATGTGTGGTAGATTCCCAAAACCCCAATGTTAATAGTTGTTAGACACCAAAGGTAAACTTGCCACCTTATTTTAAACTCAACCCTGTCAAAACTGTGCTCAAAAAGTGTGTATACGTTAACAAAATCTATTATGAAATGTTTAACAGAGTCATGACAGGGTCAAGACATACTTTTGCTGAAGGTTGACCGTCTTTGTTCTTTACCCAAAAATAGATGTTTTAGAAGTTTAGTCAAGCTTCCATGCATTTTTCATCATTAATATAAAGTAGATATCTGTGTCAATGGATGCGCTCACGCCGGAGTAGTAGTTCAAAAACTCCTCTTTTGTGACCTGATGTGTGAAGACATAGCATTATCAAAGAGAACACTGCAGAAAATGACTTGCAATGATGCCATCAGGGGAACTTTGAGATTGCGAATACTTAGAACCAGAAATCTTGTTCAGTCTGTGTACTATTAATACACTGTTATGTTTTTCAGCATCTTTATACCTTCCCATCCTTGTCATCTGGAGAGTCAAAACTGTCCAGGAATTTGCGGAACACTTGGTCTTCGGTCCACTCGCCGTTTCTGTATTTGGGGTGATGGTTGACATTGTATACTCCTCTCAGATCCTCGATTGTAATCACACCATCTCCGGTCTTATCCAGCTTTTTGAATGCCTGTAGCACCACCTCCTTTCTGGCATTAGACATGGGTGGCTGCAATCACATGAATGAAAATACTAACATGAGCACTAAACTTGCCTAAACTGGTCTAAAGAATACACAACACCATTTAAGTGTTTACCCTCAGAGTGATGAGAAACTCATCAAAATCAATTAATCCACTGCCGTCCTTGTCAAATTGTTGAAAAAGTTTCATGGCCTCTTCTTTATCAATGAGCACACCATAATCACTCAGGCCTTTCAAGAACTCTTTCATGTCCAGTGTGCGACTGTTATCATCATCCATGATCCTAAAAGTCCTGTGAACATCAGACTGTAGTCAAATATCTGCACTTCAGGCTATATTAAGCAGCGCATATAATGCATACTGTACCTGCCCAGTCCCTTGATTCCTGCAGACCCTCGTGCCAAACACTGTAGCCTCAGACGCTCAGTGGGGTCTGAACAATTCGCCAGCTGCTTCTTGGCACTGATTGCCATCTCTCGGTCATGCCGCGATGTACCTGCCATCCTACACCTATGTGACCTGAAGGTGACGAGTGATTTTTAGGCCTTTATCTGTTTATTTGGCAACACTGGTTCTTTACTGGCATCTGTGGTTCTATAAAGAACCTTTAACATTCATGGAACCTTTCCATTGCATAAAAGGTTCTGGATAGTAGAACTAGCTTATTTAGAATTTTTAAATGTTTGTCACTCTTTTAAAAATGGTTTACTGAAAGGTTCTTTAGGAAACCAAAAATGGTTCTTCTACTGTATGGAATGACTACCAAACCCTCTGTTGTGTAGTTGAAGCATAATGTTTAAGGAAATTGTTAAAATTTATACGAACGTGTAATGAAAGTGTATATCTTAGATCCTGTAACTGGTTGCCATTCCTTTGAAGTTTTTCACCTTTTCTTTGACTAGCTCATTTTTAAATGATGTGGTGTGACTAAATGAATTCTAAAGCTAAAATTACTCCATGTAGTCTTTGAATATGAGCTCATAAAAACGGCATGCACTATAATATATTATAGTATGTTATAGTAATTCAACTTTAATACACAGTTATTAGCCATGAGCTATGACTGAGTATTTCTAATCGTGGACTACTGACTATGGAGTAATGAAACAACATGCTCTTAAACTGCTGTAATTCAGCAAACAGCACATGACACCACAATATAAAGGCTTTATTTATTCGTAATAATCTATTCGCTGCATACTCACGCAGAGAAGTGAAACAAAACGATGATTAATATTTTGAAACCACCTGGATTTCCTTAGCGCTGCTTTGCTCTTTCCTGTTTTAGTGTTCAGTGTTTCCATAGTGACCAGTTCTTGTATTTGATTGGTCATTCTTGCTTCAGGTGTTTGATTAGGAGATTAAACAGCGGTGTTGGACCTTCCGCTGTTGTTCAAGTTTACTGGTTGTTGTTTAACAGCCAGACGGTACAAAAACACCAGCTAAAAAAAAAATTCTGAATATGAAACAAACAACTGCGAGTTGTAGAATTCCTGAGAGGTAATGAGACCATAGATATGAACTTTAAATACACAATATTAACGAACATAAGTTAATACGATTTAATCAGTCATTTATTAATAATCGCAAGATTACATATGTGTCTATTTGGATGTACCACAATTCACTTACCCCAAATAATACAAATCAACAGATTGCAGCATTAGATTCCAGTTAGCCTTCATCAATACACTACTTGAGGACTGACCATATCAAAAAGATTACACCTCATTGGCAACAAAATCTTCATATATACACAGTAGATATGAATAATTATCAGCAAACCAAAAGGTATGAACCAAAAAACACAAAACAAGGCCCTCTTATTTAAACTTGAAGGGCTAAATCTGCTATGAAAACACATTAATTCAAGATGAAACCATGATGCTTAGTATTTGTGGAGAGAAGAGACATACAGTGTTTGTAGTGAAATATACATTACTCATAGCTGCTACTGCACTTCCTGTGAGAAACAAGACTCCTCAGCATATTCAGTAGAATACCATGCAAAGATATGCTTGATGACTGTGTACAATGAGAATTTTATATATTAAAAAATGTGATTCCCTCACATCTTGCCATGCACTCACTAGCCTTGTTTTAGAAGCTTGTCATGTAGTTGGTAACCAGATTGCTTCAAGACATTCATATCCTGACGATCTTTATCACAAACTGCACTTGTGATAAAGAGATGCTTATAAATCTGGAAAACCAGCACGAGTACTTTTTGTAATCCATTTAACCTGACACAACAGAATGTGTTCTTAAAGCTATTTTAACAGCCTTGCCTATTCTGAATAAGTGACATACATGCCAGTGCAAATAAAAAATGTCCTATCAGATATCAATCCACAAGACTAGAGCTAAAATAATGCAACAAATATAACTTCATTATAAATAACTTAGTAACAGCTGAGTAACAGCCATCTGAAACAAGCAAAGAATGTGTCCAAAAGATATAAATAACACCGTTTAAGTACCAAATTAAATGTTTGTGAAAATAAATATTAGACTTACAGTTAATATGTTTTCTTCATTCATTAACAAAGTTAAAAGAACAGTTTCATGGATGGAATGTTAAGATGAATTTCACTATATACATACATACATACATACATACATAGATGTGCATACATATAAAAGTGTACATACATACATATATACGCATACATATATGTGACCCTGGACCACAAAAACAGTATAAAGTCTCTGGGGTATATTTGTAGCAATTGCCAAAAATACATTGCATGGGTCAAAATGATTGATTTTTCTTTTATACCAAAAATCATTAGGATATTAAGTAAAGATCATGTTCCATGAAGATATTTTGTAAATTTCCTA
>JAUZSZ010000065.1:2736737-2747132 GCA_034780575.1 Labeobarbus marequensis | reverse complement strand
GGAAGTGTACTACAGAAAAAGAGGGTCATGGAAAGGTCAGTATATACATATACAGTAACAATTCAGTGATGTTTTAAAGATTCATATTGTAAACATTACTTGGCTAGTTCATTAGGTAGGTTCATTTTATTAATCTAGTTAAATGTTAATATCTAAATATCAAGCTAACCTATAAATATACTATTCTTCTTTAGTAGTTTTTTTAACATTTGAAATGCTAAAAATATTATATTATATTATATATTTTATATATGCACACACACACACACACACACACACACACACACACCTTTGTGTGAGACAGATTTTTTAAATTTTTTATCATATAAATATTTTATTTTATTTTATATTTTTTATATTGACACACACACACACACACACACACACACACACACACACCGTTGGGTCAGAAAGATTTTTTAAAAGGATTTTTTTTACTTTTAATCAGCAAGGACACATTACTTTAACCAAAAGTGGCCATAAAGACAGATATTCTTCTGATTCTTTTTTGAATCCTGAAAAAAATTACAGTTTTCAAAAATATTAAGAAGCACAATTTTTTTGAAGGTTACTAATAATAAATTTTTTCAAGACTGAAGTAATGGCTGCTTAAAATGCAGCTCTGACATCTAAGAAATAAATTACATTTTAAAATAAAGAACAATTTTAATGTTTAATTTTATTAATGTATATATGTAAAACTTAAGTTCTGATATATTTACGATAGGAAATTTACAAAATATTTTAATGGAACATGACCTTTTCTTAATATCCTAATGATTTTTGGTACAAAAGAAAAATTTATAATTTTGACCCATACAATATATTTTTAGCTATTGCTTCAAATATACCTGTGCTACTTACAGTAAGACTGGTCTTGTGATCCAGGGTCATATATAGGAAAGTGCCTGTCAATTAAACTGTTTAGTAGTCACTAGTCTGGCCTGATTGCACCAATAAGTGGCTTGTGCTCTTTCTCTCTGTCTCGCTGAGATAAAGCAGCACGGAATGAATCACTGCAGGCAACGCACGGTATTTTTACAAAGAAACACATGTGTGTCCTTCAGAGGCCTGATGCTTCGTGCCCTTGTTTTTCATCTGCTGTTGTGTTTCTTATAGCTATTTTAGAGAGTCTGACGTGGTTTGTTTCATCAGACTGAGTCAGATGAGGTCACCTGAACTGAACGTACATATATGCACACTGCTACGGGAAAATACCCCCGTGTGTTCAGAATGTCCCGCTTGCTTGATGGTTGAAAGAAGCCACTCTGGCTGTGCTGTGAGAGGGTTTTTGGTATTCCATCAGCAGATCTCTAGTGTAAGACATGGGACTCTTTGTACCGTAACAAACACAACACAAAACACACAGAAAGACCCCTGGGCTACAATGGCATACATGGAGCAAGAGATGGAATGACAGAGCGAGTTTGAAATAGAGAGAGATAACAGGAGATTGAAGAAGGTTTTTAAAGAGATAGTTCATCTAAAAAAATTTTCTTTAGTCATTAATTATTACCCTCATCTGATTTCAAACCTGAATGCTGTTGTTTTTCTGCATGTATGTACCCTACCATTCAGAAATTTGGGTAAGATTTGTTAATATTTTAAAAGAAGTCTCTTATGTTCACCAAGACTGCATTTAATCAATCAAAAATACAGTAAAACAGTAATATTGTGAACTATTACTGCAATTTAAATAATAGTTTTCTGTTTTCATATAGTTTAAAATCAAATTTATTCCTGAGATGGCAAAGTCTTCAGTGTCACATGATTCTTCTGAAATCTTTTTAATATGCTAATTTGGTGCTCACTTCTTATTATTATCAATGCTGAAAACAACTGTTCAGCCTAATATTATGTTTTTTTTTTTTTTTTTTTTTTTAGGATTCTTTGTATAATAGAAAGTTCAAAAGAACAGCATTTACTTTGAAGCATAATAAATGTCTTTATGGTCATATTTGATCAATTTAATGTGTCCTAGCTGAATAAAAGCATTAATTTCTTTTTAATAAAAATATCTTACTCACCCCAATTTTTTGAATGGTTATAAAAGCACCATAAAATATTTTAAAAGCCCTTTTGTGAAGAATGTGAAGAAATTTGGGTCACTGCTGAGTCACATCAGTCTGATTCGTGAATGACTCATTCTTTTGAACAGACTCTTTTTAATAAACAAATTTCAGAAATTGGATTGAACAATTTGTTTATGAATTCAACTGCTCTGGTTCTCATTTTGACTTTTTTAGTCATTTTTAAAGAACTGAAGTGGTCACTGTGTATATATATTTAACGCAAATGAATGATTCTCATTAAGTAAATAATTACAGGATTTTCATTTTTGAGTGTACTATCCCTTAAGGCATTTTTTTTAAATTGAGTCTACCCACCGTTTCATGGCCCGGCATTAATTATCAAAGATAACAGGACTATCTTTTGACTCCCGCAGGACAGAAAGGAAGTACTGGAAAAATAGTTGCAGTTGAATCACTCTGGCTAATGCCCTGTGCTCCCTTAAGCCCTAAAAACACATGGATTGATCCCTGGAGAAGGTGTGTCCTCACTAGACGGTGTCTTCGGGCATCTTCCGATAGCCTCAGCAGGAAAGGCTAACAGCTCGGAGATTTTATGAGGTTTTGGGGTGTCAGTCGTGCTGCTGTCTAAGAAGGGCTTATGGGAGTAGCTTAAAGTATTTGGGATGAAAGACGGAGCAGCCGAGTCGAAATACCACAGGGCGAGTCTGTGAGAGTGTATATGTGGATCTGTGCATGTGTTGACATGGTTGGACCACAGCATCTCATTTACACCCAACAGCGTCCCTCCCCAGCATCCTGTTCTGGCCAGCGGTGTGCAGTGAGAAGCAGCCGCCTGGTAAAGCGATGTCCCCTCAGGCCATGCCGAAGGGATTTCCGTTCCTGCGGTGCATCACCGGGTGGGGATCAATGCAACCGCCCTCCAAAGAATGTCATCCTCATCGGGCCCCAAGGGGAAAGTGAGTCCCAGTAAAAACGGATCAACAAAGACCTTGCTTTCACGACGTAGACATGAACAGGCATATCAAATCATGAGCAGCATTCGTCTGGTGAGACGAGGATGAATGAAGCAGCTTATGATAATGTAGGTGTATAATTCACAGTACGGGTCAAAGTGATATGGTTTGTTACACAATGTTTCTCTGTTACTTCAATACATCAGCACAGCTTCTGTTTTTGATATTCCAGTTCTGGTATAAAACGTGCAGTTTATAATTCTTGTGACTGTGCGCCATTGTATCTTTCTTTTCTTATTCTATCAACCCATCCCTCCATCCAGTCATCCTTTCTTCCTTCATCTCTCCTTCCATCCATTATTTCTTCTTTGCTTATTTCTACAAACTAAACCACCAACATCATTCATCCCTTCTTTCTCTATTCATCTATCTTTCCATCCATTCCTCTTTCCTTTCTTTCACAAACCCAACCATCCATCCTCCCTTCCTTCTTCTGTCTCTATTTCTTTCCTTCCTTCTACCCATCATCATTTTCCCTTTGTTTATATTTCGTCTTTCCTTCCTTCGTTCCACAATCCCGACCACTCACATCTATGAATCATTCTATTCATTCTTCATCCTTCCTTCATCTAGCCATCCATTTATCCTTCCTTCCTTCATCAAGCCCAACCACCTTTCCTTCCTTCCACCATTCATCCATCCATCCATCCATCCATCCCTTCCTTTTTTCCTTTGCCTATATTTCTTTCTTTCTTTCCTTCCTTCATTTCACAAACCAAACCACCCACATCCATTCATAATTCACCCTTTCTCTCTTCCTTCATTTATCCTTCCATACATCCTTTTTCTTCCATCCATCCATCCATCCTTTCACCCACCCATCCTCATTTCTTCCATATCTTCCTTTTTCAGCTGTCTATATTTCTTTTTTCCATCCTTCATTCCTTCCTAAAACCCATCTATCCTCCCTTCGTTTTTGTGTCTATATTACTTTCCTTTCTTCCATCCTTCCACAAATCCCTTCATTTTTCCTTTATCTATATTTCTTTCTTTCCGTCCTTCATTCCACAAACCCATTCACTCACATCTACCATCCTTTTATCCATTCATCCTTCCTTCCTTCAAAAAACCCAACCTCCCATCCTCCCTTCCTTCATCTGTATTGGTTTCCTTCTTCCAACCATCCATCTATCCCTTCCTTTTTTCCTTTGTCTATATTTCTTTCTTTCCTTCCTTCCTTTCTCAAACCCAACACCACATCAACTCATACTTCACATTCACCCTTCTCTTTTCCTTCATCTATCCTTCCATCCATCCTTTTTCTTCCACCAACCCATCCTCCTTAGTTCCATCATCCTTTCCTTTTTCAGTTGTCCCTATTTATTTATTTCCATCCTTCATTCCTTCCTTCTTTCCTTCCTAAAACCATCTATCCATCCCTTCCTTTGTTTATATTTCTATCCTTAGTTCCCCACGCTCATTTTTTCTTCCTTTTTGCTTACATTATTCATTCATCCTTTCCTTCCATATACCCACCATATCATCCATCTTTCCTTTCTTCCACCCACTCATCATTCCTTTCATCCATCCAGCCTACCTTTCTTTAATCTTTTCTTCCTTATTTCCACCTATACTTTTTCCTTCCTTGCACTATCCATCCATCCATCCTTCTACCCATGCTTTCTTCATTCTTTGATATTCGTCCATCTGTCCATTGATCCATCCATCCATCCTTTCTTTCTTCCTTCCTTCCATGCTTCCTTTCTCCCTTTCTTGCTAACGTTATCCATCCATCCTTCCTTTTTCCCTTCTACCAACCCAACATTCTCCCTTCCTTGGTTACATTATCCATCCATCTATCCATCCATGCTTCCTACATTTTTTCCTTATGCTGACCTGTTAATCCAAAATGTTAAATGTTTCTGCCTTACTTAACTTTGACACATGCTTATAAAACCATTGGATGTGATCATCAGACTCATTTCAGAGATTCAAGTGTTTTCTCAAAGTGGCTGGAGGGACTCAAACAGGGCGTTTATGCATTTATGCTAATGTATCTGATTTCAAAGTGCTTCCACACTGTACTGGACCATGCGACCGTACCTTGGGAGGAGCGTCAGAGCCGGGATACTCGCGCTGGTCCAGCTTGTTCCATCGCTGCATGAGTTTAATAACCATGGGATTGCTGAAGTCCACCAGCTGAAAGCCTGTCACATTGGCTCCCCCATGCATGAAACGCTCCAGATTGATGTCCTTAAAACCCTGCCAGAGCAAAGAAGGGGAAAGAGTAAGAAATACAGAGAGAGAGAGAGGGGGGGGAGAGAGATTATTAAAACGTAGTTGGCAATGCAGCCCTACGATAAGAGAAACTCCACAAACATTCATATCCAGCTCGCCTCTGTGAGCCAATTCCGTGCACAGCCAGAGAGCAGCGAGAGAGAGCACGCTCTGCAGCTCGCAGCATCATTAAAACACTGTCACCACCGCTCACACAGGAAAACGAATTAGTCTCTCAAATTGACGTATCTTGCTTAAAGAAAAGCGAGGATTAAGAAAGAAAAAGAACCAGCGAGGGCAGGAGACAGAGGCAGAGACAACTAGACAGAGAGACCAGTGGAGTGGAGAGGAATATGTAGAAAGTAAGAGATAAAACAGAATATGAAAGGAGGACAAGCTGACAAGGAGAATAAGGCGATAAAGGAATACAATTTAGCTCACCAAATTTGCCATGATGTAATGGTAGCCTTTGACATGCTTGCCGACACTCACAATCTGCGGAGATAAACCAGACATTGCAGTGAGGGCAAATCCTAAAAGCAAATACAGTTGTCGGCATTCACCCAGCATATGAATGCACAGCAGAGCTGTAAGCCGTTGGGAAAGCAGAATTCTGCTATTATTAATTATTTCTAATCAAACAGGCTGCCTTTTCCCATACCGCTCTGTAATTTGAGGAATATTGAAGCAAACACCAGCAAGAATATCTTAAAATGATTTTGACAGCTACAAAATGTTGCAAAAGGAAATATCAAAGGATCAATTTGCAGGGAATAAAGAAATATGCCCTTCTAATGTGTCATTTCTGCAACTGAATTACTTGAGGAAATCTGTTCTTTGTTCCCTCAGGACCTTGTGCTTGTGCATGTTTAATTCTGTTTGGTTAACTTCAGTACAGTTTATAGACTTTTAAAAACATGTTTAACCATTCTGGGTGTGATGTTGCATTACCTTTGAACCTGTCCCATAATTGTCTATGACTGTGTATTTTATATGACTTTGTGTTAATACACAACACACATTTAAAATAAAATAAAATAAAATACCTCTAGAAAATGCCTGTCTTTTATTTCAGGAAATACAGACAGATAAAATATACGCAAATTATTCAAACAAACAAGATAAAAGAAACAAGAAACATTTTCATTCATAACAGTATATATATATTTTTGTGCATCTGTCCACCCTAATTGTATAAATTTAAAAATAAAATAAAATAAATTAATAAATAAAACGAACGGCTACATATATAAAATATACATATATTTTTTAAAATATATAAATAGAAACATCATGATATTTCACTATTTCAGTTACATGTTGTTCGTCTTTTTTTTTTTTTTTTTTTAAATACAATAATTTATGCATTTGGCATTGCTTTTGACTTGACAACCATCCTCTTATCTCACCTGTTCCAGCATGTTGTTCAGTCGCTCTGCCCCCAGGTCTATAACAAACGTCTTTTCCTGCCTGCGGTCCAGGTCTTCGAGAAGCTGCCGGTAACTGGCATCATTAAAGTTCTCGACACATATGGCGCTGACCTGCCAACCGTTCTGGCCCGCCTTTTCCATGATAGCCTGCAGTATCGCATACCCTATGACAAAAAAGTGACAGCGAGGCATTTGATCAGCATGTGCATCAAACCACCGAAGGCTTGAACCATTGAGCTGTGGCTCTCATTTATTCAGAAAGAATGTGATTTGTGGCATTGTCAGTGAGTCATTCCTGCACCAGTGCGGTACTCTCTCATCTGCAACTGCAGGCCTGTGAGCGATCACATGGCGCAGATCATAGGGTGCTGATATGAACCTCCCGTCCTTCCATGCAGACTCATTTTAGGCCTCAATCTCCACAAAGCTTACAGTCCCAGAAGCTTCAACAGTACACAGATAAATGGACAAATACATCACATCTCTTCGGTTGCATGAAACGAATCTCCTCCATCCTTAAAATAGAAGCCATCATCATGCAGCGATACATGTGTCGGTTAAATTGGAAGACAGAAAGAGCTGTTTTTTGTCACTTTCTCCAAGGTGTGACTGAGGCTTCCTGATAGCTCCATTATGGCGCTTGTGATTCTAGCTACTGGCCTCAGTGCTGCTTGTACTAATCAGACAGGGCTGGTGTTGTATATGTTAATCTAGCTGTTTGAAATAGGCACTCGGAGCCTCTGAGGCCCACTTGACTCCAAGATGAGCAGATGTCCCTGTAAAACGGACCCTTATGGTCACAATCAGAATTTGGCAACACAGCTCTCCCGGCTCCACTATTTAATGGATTAACCTGTCCTTGATCTGGCAACCCTTTTGCTCAATCGGGTGTCTGTTCGCTACCTGCTTCTACCATAAACTGCCAAATGGGGTGGTATTTATGCTAATATATGGGTCTATCTAGTAATGTCCAAGATAAAGAAAGAAAAAAATAATAAAAAACATATTTTGTTACACGGTATATATAAAATTATACTCAATCACTCAAATTCACCCAAAAATTATTATTTTGTCATTATTTACACACCATCATGTCTTTTCAAACCTGTATGTCTTACTTTCTTCTGTGGAAGACAAAAGTAGATATTTTGCAAAATTAAAAGTGTTTTTTTTTTTTTTTGTTCATTCACTGTAAGTCAGTGGGGTTCAGTGCTGTTTTGGCCTCCATTGACAAAAATATATTTTAAATGTAGAAGTAAGTCAGAAGTAAGTAACTAATAGATAAAAGATATAAATAAATGAGTATTACAAACACTGAGACATGTTAGAACTGCATTTAATCCATTTGTGTAATTGGCAGATGCTTTATCCAGAGCGTTGCAAGGTACATGTTTTATTGGCATGTGTGAAAATCAAATCCACAACCTAGATGTTTCTAGAATCATGCTCATTCCAGTTGAGCTACAGGAACATTATACATTAAATACTGGCTGAGCAACCACAGAGTTTACCAATGCCCTGATGCTCTCACATAAATAGCTATGAATTAACATATCAAAGCACTGTACATTATGGCTGATGTGGACATTTTAACATGCCAGTATGTTGAACAAACAGCAATCAGTCAAGTAGGCTGATTACATACACATTCACAAGCAAACGTGCCCAACCGCACGCACTAAACCCGTTCTACACTCTCAATATCTGCAGACACCTGCAGTATCGACCACTAACTCTGCCATCTATTTCAAATCAAGCCTCTGCTGCTGATAATTCAAGCCCCCCAATGGAGAATCCAGCTCTGATTAATAGCTGCAAAATCAGTTGCTTGGGGTGTCATGTGCATATGTGAATATCCATGTATGTGCAAGAACCAATCAGAACCAGAATCAGCATTAGAGCTGCCAGAATCCTCCCTTCCCCCCTCATCTCCCATCCAGCCCAGCAGGGGGAAGCAGCCCTGTCTCTGTGTGTGTGTGTGTGTGTGTGTGTGTGTGTGTGGTAGTCAGAGGTAGAGAGAGAGAGAGAAGGGATGGAGAACAGACCATGAAAATGCAGTGAAGTGCCAACCTCTTACACTAAACCATTCATCATGTCCACATCCCGCTCAGACTGTATCTGTTCAGAAGCTCTCACAGCACACTGAGTCTAAAGTAACTCAGCAGTAGTCTAAACAAGGACCATCAGGACACTTTTCAAGAGCTCCAAAGCACTAATATTGGCCAACTGGTGGGACTCATAAAATGATACCCTGAATGTCTTCTGACATTTGTCACAATCATTTCAGAAGTGAGGAGGGCAGAATGTTCACAGTAGGAGTGTTTTTTTGCCCAATGACCAAGTTAAGTTATACATATATAAATTATACACACATGCTCAGGAACAATAAATAGCTTTGTTTTTATTCCAATTATTATTATTATTATTATTATTATTATTATTATTATCACTAGCATTTATATTAACAACAAAAATAATTTATTAATATAATAATAATAATAACCATTATATATTATAAACACACATTTATTAAAATAAACATACTCTATATTAATATATTGCTTAGCAACCATAAAAAGCCTGTAGTTTTTATTTCAATTATTATTAATTTACATGTATATATTTATTTATAATTAAGACAAATAAAATAACAAACACAACAGTTTATTATTATTGTTACCAACAATGTAATAATAATAATAATAATAATAACAATAAATTATGACTGTTATAATTATTACATCTAATATTTAATTTTTAATTTTTATCATACAACCTTATTATTTTATTACATTTACTATATTTTATAATATTGCTTTTTCCTGCTGTTTAATACAAGTAATAAACCTCTCAAGGCTGTGCATTACAGTAGGTATCACCAATAATTTGTATGAAATGCATCATTCTACATGACAGGAAATCTATTTTAAATGTGTTTTAAAAGAAACAAAAAAAAAAAGTGTGTGGAGAAGTTGGTCCATCCTCTACCTATGGATCTTACAATAGTGCAACATAACAATGGATGGGCAAACATTACTTCTCTGTAGAAAATTCACTGTGGCTTTTTGTTTTATATAAAAAAGACTTATTTACTGTATAAGCACTTGATAAAGTAGATACAAGGATCTAGAATTCTCTGATTCTGCTAACATTTCAAAAATATTTGATTAAACTCACCATATGGAAACTTTGCAAATAAGTGGCCATATGGGATGTGAAGGAAAAACACATGCCTGTGGCAGATGTAAGAAGACCAATCATAGGATCTCTAAGAAATCTGCATGTCAGGAACATTCGTGAAATGACAGAGAACAGCGCGTATTATACACGCACAAGACAACACAGATCACTTGTGTTATTTATAGGATACTGTGCAATGAGCTCTTATAATTTACAGACTCAGATGACAGGAGTATATTGTGCTCATCTTTCAAAGGAAGTCGGTGTATTTCAGAAGCGTGTCAGACCTAAAGCCACAGCTCACCTCTGGGGCTAGTCTCAGTCTAGCACAGCATAGCAAGACGAGGAAAGAAAACGCATTGATGGAGAGGATAGGAGAGAGAGACAAGTAAGAAAGAAAGAGTGACTGTGTTTCTGGCCAACAAACAGCTCATTAGTCTAACACAGAGTTTAAGACCTGGCCCTGCTCTCCAAAGAATAAGCCTCTCTTTTAATAACAGGCTCCTTGGAAATAAAATTCTG
>JAUZSZ010000065.1:2564545-2577026 GCA_034780575.1 Labeobarbus marequensis | reverse complement strand
GGTACAATGCTATTTAAATCAATGTGATAAACGAGTTAAATCAAAAGTAATCTAAAAGTAATCTGATTATATTACCTGAAATGTGTAATGTAACGGATTACGTTACTGACTACATTTTTTGTCATGTAATCTGGAATCAGTAACGGATTGCAATTTGTAAGTAATCTACCCAGCTCCTTTTAGCAGTATATTAATTTGAAATAAAAGATTTAACATCACTTGATTAATTGAATGTGTTCTTGCTGAATAAAAGTGTTAATTTCTTTAAACAGTCTTACTGACTATTGTGGAAAACATGCCTACTCATAACATTTAAAATAAATAAAGCTGTAATTATTAAACAGTCAACTGTAATATTATTTATTTTTAAGGGGCTGGACAGTGGCTTGTAGCAAACAGAAATACTCTGGAAGAGAGAACATCAAAAAGGAAAAACATTTCAGGATCACATTTTGAAGTGCACTCTGGGAAACATGAAAAGAGACGACCAGAGAGTGCTAGCAACACTTTAGATGCTCAACTTTTTGTAAGAATGCTCATTAAATTTGTGTATTAATTCATTCATTTGTTTAAAATGTGACATTGATGGTCAGTTTCTCTTTTAATATTCTGTATTCAACATACACACAAACACTTCCACAATACTTCAGCTTACATTGCATTGTGTGGACAAGCCCTCCGACCTCTGTTCTGTTAACATCAGTGGCCAGCGTTTGCAAACGGTAAGCTCCATATCAAATACCCCGTATTAAACCGTATGTTTAAAATTAGTTTGTTCGATTAACCCAGTGGTTCTTAACAGAAGGCCTCAAGATGACATAAAAAACAAAAAAACAAAAACATAATTACTTATTTTAATCTATTTCTGTAAATAAATTAAAATGAATTAATAAATCAATTAATTGAATATAATAAACACATTTGCTATTACATCACAGAAGGATTTTTCTTTTTTTAAACAGGTCAAACTTGAGTGTTTGGAACAGTTTGATAACATTGCATACATAAATGCTTCTGATAACCATTTAACTTTAGGTAATACAATATTTTGTACGTTTTATATTATTTACATGTTGTATATATTTGACATTTCTAGTGTGAAATTGTTTGCATACAAAATATATTCTTATATATTTTGTTTCTAGAACCCTTTGCCAGGTTTCCTGCAGTGAGAGAACTGGAGCTGTCACTGAACAGTCTCCATGAGTTGGAAATTCATGCTGAAGACTTCCAGAAACTGGAAGTGAGTTTGCTTGAATACTGGGCTGTGATCGTATTTCAACCTTGAAGGCTTTAAGCAGATGTCACATAGAATATTGTGATGATCAAAGAAGCTTGACATTGTTAATTTGTTTCAGGTGTTGGATTTATCCTTCAATAATTTAACAGGAGAAAGTATATTAAATCTAGGCCTGTTACCACATCTAAAGGTGCTCCATCTGACTGGAAACCAGCTGCAGATGCTTCCACTCAATATGGCTGGACTTTGTACCTGCCCTGGAGAAAAGTAAGTGCTTACTACTGTAGTTCCTTCACAAGATAAAACGTAGAATCCATTCACTGTAGTTTTCAGTGTCTGTATCATATATAATCTTTTGTTTTTCAATAGGACAGAACATAGTGTCTCACTATTTCAAACTCTGGAGGTATTGATGCTTGATGACAACAAATTATCTTCTCCAGGAGTGTTTATGAGCCTTGCTAACTTAAAGAGGTAAGCAAGCTTTTTATAGAGGAATAGTTCTCTCTGGCATTTGTGGAATGTTTCAATGAATTTCAGTCATATAACATAAAAGTCATTTAACAAGATACATTATCTCACTAGTCCTGCATTACATACATGGCTTATCATAAACATCTTATGTATGTATGTCAATTTTAGTTTTCTGCACAAAATATGCAGTCATTACAATTAGTTATGGTCTATCAAGTTTCAGTTTTTTCATTCTTCTTGGTATAGACTGCCCTCTTGAGGCACAGCCACAAAATGTTCTTTTAGAGTTTTAAACAAAACAGTGCTGTAGCCCAAGTGTTGTAAATATGAATGTGTAGTGATTAAATGGCCCGGTTTTGTTTATAGAAATTTGAAGTCTTAAATTATAAACTAATAAATGAGGAAAATGCAAACAGGCAATGTAAGCTCACATTTTAAGAAACTGCATAAGTGATTCTTTCATTCTATTTTCTTATTTAACTTTTTTGTGCATTTAGACTTCATCATCTCAACTTACAAGGAAACTACATCTCAGGAGTCCCATTCTTAGAACAGATGGCAACATTACCAGATGCCCAGACAGGCATTATGCCACAGAGCATCAGACAGAATGTGGGCACCGTGACTGACAAGAGGATGAAGTGTTAGTATATTTAATTTAAAAAATAAGAACAATTTTAGGTTGGAAACAAAAATGTTTATACTGCATGTCCATTTATTTACTTTCTCTGCCAGATAGACTCTGAAATCATAATGAGCCAGCAAAAACCAGCAAAAACATTGAAAGTAGGATCTGGTCTCTTATTTGTTATTCTCCTGTTTACACATGTCCATTTTTTTTCCAATTTATCAGAGATCTTTATCAGCATTTTACAATCTAACTTGCATCTCAAATAGGAGGACAAAGCAAGGACAAGTCTCGAAATGCATTCTGGTGCCTCACAATACTATCAGAGAAAGGATGATGGATGTGCTCTGGATCTCCGTCTACCTTTTCCAGAAATTCGTCATCTGAATTTGGCCAACAATGAGGTCTGTTTATTGCCTGCTGGCGGTTAAAAAGCATTTGATTTGCTCCAAATCTAGACAGCCGAATGAAGTCATTGACAGCAGAGCTATTTGTCACTTCTTTCCTCTAGATAGCTGAGGAAGAGGCATTGTTGCCCGTGGCATTGTTTCCAAACCTCAATGAGCTTGTTATTCACTCAAACCCCTTGACAACACAGAGAAGTGGTAAGCTCACACATCCTCAGGCAAGCTCATTGTTAGTGCATTAAATCAACTAAATCTGACAAAAACTGCACATCTTTTTTGTTTTTCAATATAGGCGATCCACCAATGCTGACCTGTTTTCTTCAAGACAAGCTGGGCATTAAGATAACACGCAAAAAAACAACTACTCTCATTAAGCGACATATTGTACTCCCTAAAAGAAAGGTGTCACAAATGCACAAGTTTGGATTTAGCACTTAATATTTTTAAAGTAAATCCTTTCAGAAGCAATTTACCTTCTACTTAAACTTTCAGATGAAAACCACACTTCCAAACATACCAAAATTTCCTTCGATCACGGCAAATCAGCATGCTACAGAAACGCTCTTCTCCAAGAAATGTACTGGACAAGATAATCCTCTACCCTTAGAGTATGGGTTAACTCATGTATTTGGCTTCTCGTCTCAAACAACCATTGACGACGAGGAAGACATTGCCATAGGCCAGGAGCATTTTGACTTGACAAGTGCAGACATACTCTTTGAAACGAATCAAAATGCAGAGCCGTTCTTTGTGACAGAGGTAATTTTATTGCACCTAGAAACTAGAAGTCTACATATGAAGACTTGTATGATATGTATGTTAGAAGACTTTTTTTGTTTTATTTAATTTTTCAGATTAATGGTTTAAATGAATCTGAATACCAAGAAGATCCAGATGACTCAAAGGAAACCGAACTGGAAAAAGGCAGCAAAGCATGTCCAGAAAAACTGATTGGTTATGAAATCTTACTTGATGACACATCTGAGCCGGAAATGCCTGAGTTTTCTGGTAGGAATTTTCCTGAACTTTGTTGTTGACCTCTTGCTTTGTTTGAATCAGTGCCGTTTGTTTGTTCGTGTTGTTATTGATTTCTCTCGACGCAGGAATTCAGCAAGCCGTTAGTGTTTTGGAGCACATGCTCAAGAACCTGCTTGTGTATAGAGATTCGAAAGCAAATCTGGACCTTCCTCAGAAGCCGTACACCGAAAGAGAGAAAAAGGTCATTCATCAGTTACATACAGTGCATTCAGCATGAAAACCCAACATCTGTTATTAATAACATGACAGAAACTTTCGTTTCACAGATTCAAAATTTGCCTCCTTTGGGACCAAAGAAGTCGAAGGGAGAAAAAGTTGAGGAACTTCTCGCCCAAATAAAGGAGGCGAAAACAATAAGCAAAGTTCCATTAGGTAACAGATACTTCCTTTGTCATTTTATGGCAGGCTTTGAAATATACGTAGTCACTTATTTATTAAAATGACAAAACCCTGATGGAATCCAGCGTAATTAAGCGAGTCAAGCCTAGTGATGCTATTCCAGCAGGAAATATTTTCCAACTGAGCAGCAAATACATTTCATCAACTAGCACAAACTAGCATGTTTTACAGGTCAACTAACAAGCACACTGCAGAGATGTTATAATGATTGTTCAGCACTGTTTACTTTGAAATGCTCTATTTGGCTCTGCAGCTGTTCCTCTATTATTTCAACACTTAACAGATTGCTAGTGTGTAGGACTGCGCTGCATGCATTAACATCAATAGACTGAATATGGATATGCCATCTAAGAAAACCTCCAAACTGCTATTCAAACAAACATGAATATATATTTCTGATATTAAACACATCATTGGCCATAGAATGATATTAAATGCACTTTTATATGTTCTCTATCCAGATAATGTACTCGAAGGAGGGAATGGTATTTCTAAGAGAGAATACGAGGAAGCACTGATGCTACTGAAGGACATGAAAAGGAAGTACAGGACGGTTTATCTGAAAAGAGTGGAACAGGCAGCACAGATTGAGACTGAGATTACATGTAATCTAAACTAACAGCTGCTTTACTTTCTGATTTTTCATGAATGAGTTAGTTTAAATTTGCAATAAAACACTATTAAAATATTGGAGAGATGGTGAAAAATTGTGTGATCTTTGTGTTGATTACAAATAAACCATTCATTCATTCATTCATTCATTCATTCATTCATTCATTCATTCATCCATCCAAATGATTTAAAAAATCCTTTTATCTTTATATATATAAAGCAGCAGCAGTAACTGTGCAGAGTTTTTTTTTAACTACTGTCAATATTATTTTTTTTTTACAAATTACTTTTTATATAAAACATTTTTCTAAATAAAACATATATCAGAATAATATCAGATTTGATGAGCTTGAAGCAGTTCACATTTTCCATAACTGATTATTTTTTGTTTTTTTGGGGGGGTTTTGTTTTTGGTAATGTTTCTAAAATAATGTTTGTACAGCACAACAAGCAAGCTAGTTTTCCTGTAGGAGGCGCTTTAGATAAAAACCTAGAAGCGCCACAGAAACTCCCACAGACCGTCGTAGTTATAAAGTGCAGAGAAGTTTAAGAAGACAAATCCTGCATGTCCACAGTTTCCTGGAATATGAAGAAAATAATGACTTACTTGAACCATCTTTTCATTTTGATCACAATGCGATGCTTCTTTCAGGGTGAAACAGAGGCAATACGACCAGGAAAAAGTAAGTGACTCCATCAAAGAATATTTTATTGGCAAATGGGCATCACACTTCGTTGCATCATTCTGCCAGCGATACGACTGTATTGAAAATGCTGTGTGATGAAGTTATATAATACAAGTTCATTAATAACGGCGTTTTCAGTGTTTTAAAGTCATTAAATGGGTGTCATTGCGTGAAAAGTTGTCTATTATGTCCTTCATTAATATGTGTAAACAACGATGTTTTTATTGTATTTCATTTTATTAAGGAAACAACAAAATCCAGTACCATTATTTTATTTCTTTATTTTTCTCCATAAGAATGCCTTTTTGTTCTCCCTGGCTGTGTTTGCTAATAATGTTGAAATTAGTCTCCTTCACTATATTTGTAGGATTTAGTCAACAAAACATTTTATCAAAAAGTCTTGTGTGTCTCCTGGTTGTCAAAAATGTGTCTCCTGGTTATATAGAATAACAGCATATAGAAACTCATATTATTTTTTTTAAATCTTATAAAAATGATATTTTGTCAGGGTTTGTTGGTAAGAGACATTGTTTTTGTTTTTTTGTTTGTTTTTTTGTAGTAAACAACAGGGTTTTTTTTTTTTTTTGTCATAGTGTCATCTTTTAGTGTTATGACCATGAGAATTAGCTAAATAAACTGTAAAAATGTTAACATTGTTTTATATATAGAATAAAAACATGTATAATTGATGTTATTTTTGAAAATCAAATGATTATTTTGTTTGTGAATGTTTGTGTTGCATGCAGTGTCAGGTGTTTTCTGCACTTTTAAAGAGAAGACGTACAGGCCAGGAGATAGCTGGCATCCCTATTTGGAGCCCTTTGGATTCATGTTCTGCATGCGCTGTACTTGTACAGAAGTACGTATCCAACTTCTAAGTCTAAAAAATGACTTTTTAAAGTTTTCATATGCATTGTTTTTTTTAAATAGAGGATACAGGTGATCATTCATGAATTTCCATAGGTTTTAATGTTGCAGTTTTTCTATACAGTTTCTATGCACACATGTAGGTGCATACACATGTCAGATCAACAAACTATAATATGTCAATGTTTCTGTCTACTTTCATGTGGGTGTACGTATAGTCTGGTCATGTGAAATGCAACAGTATCAAATGCCCTGTTCTGCGATGTGAAAATCCAGTGACTAACTCACAGCAGTGTTGTCCTCGTTGTGCAGGTAAAACATCACGCTTTTCCAGGTCTCATTGTTTATGTGAATTTATATGCATGATTCTAATACATTCTTATTTGAACACTCTGATGGCTATTCTCATAATCACAGATGAGCACAGAACTCCTGCGGGTCTGTGGGCACCCATTAAAACCTGTAGGTATAATGGAAGCACTTACCAAACTGGGGAAACATTTGCCAACCATGAGCTTTTCCCATCCCGTCAGTCAAACCAGTGCGTCATGTGTACTTGCTCTGTAAGTATTTTTATTTTTTTTTTAATCATTGTTGCTGTCACCATAGTACATCATTGAACATAGGGTTCTAACCTCAAACATTTTAAAAATCCTGAAAGACAGTGTTGGAGTGCAGGCGTAAATACAGTATTTCTGTTGCTCAAACAGTAGAGGGGAAGAATTAGCAATGCCAAACTCATATCCTTGTATAACTTGAATGCAGTCTAAGTCGTTTGTTTAAAAGCCTTTGGTTTTAGTGTAAATATAAGTGTAAATATAATGCTTAATAAAACATTATGCAGTCACCATATCAACGTATTTCTAACTATTTTCTGAATATAGTGAATATAGTTATATAATTTCATATGTATAATATAATAATAAAAAAAAGATTAAGCAATTCAAGTAATAATACCTTCTTAAACCAAAATGTTTGGTTTTAGGGTTGTAATTCTATTTACAATAAATGAAACCATGCATAATGTAAAAAAAAAGTTACTGTGTCCTTCCACAGACACGTTATTGGGACAATTTCTGGCCTAATTTGATATCACTATTAAAAAAAAGTAAATTATCCTTGCTTTCCCCCATGTTGCCAGGAACTGATGTTGAGGTGCTAATTTAATGTCAATTTCTGATTCTTAATATTCTCTCTCTCTCTCTCTCTCTCTCTCTCTCTCTCTCTCTCTCTCTCTCTCTCTCTCTCTCTCTTTGTTTTTTGTTTTAAATCTTATTCTTTTCCATTAAAGAATGGCAATATATTCTGTGCACTGAAAACCTGTCAGCCCATTACATGCTCCTCACCAGTGTTAGTTCCGGATACTTGCTGCTTAGTGTGCAAAGGTGAGAATATATGTGCAATTTGGAGTATTGAGATATATTAATTTTAGGCTGAAATGAGATGATATAAGCTGTATTCAAGTTTTAATTCCACCCCTGATAGTGGTGATTAAATAACATTGTCTCCTTTGAATAAACAGAAAGTGCAATTGATATCAATTCTGCATCATTTGAGGATGGAGGACAACAGCTGAACAGAGGAGTTGTATGTATTTTCTTTTTCAGCAGACTCACTGTATCCTTTAAGCCTGTATCAAATATCTCTAAATTATCAATGTGATCAAAACTACTATATGCCTTCTGTGATCTGATTGATAGTTTATAGGGTTTTTTTTAGAAAGTAAAAGGACTTTTATTGTAATACTAAAAACCCTTTCAGGTTGTGGCACATGTCTTTTTTCTGTGAAATTTCTGCTGATTTTTATAACGTTAATGTTAGAACTACTTTTATATTGTTAGTAATATTTAATGAGGAGCACTTATTGGACTGTAGCAACTTTACTCATTAGCCATAAATAATTTTTAAAAATGTGTTAAATATAATGCATCAGGCTTTTGAGGAATGCTTCTTTGTATTTCTCAATCATTTTTGTATTGCATCGCATTATATGTTTTGCCCCTGAAAAAAAAAAAAAAAAATATATATATATATATATATAAAGCATTAAAGTCATAAAAGTCATAAAACTAAGCATTAAAATATCATCCTGGTAAAACATATTATTGGGAAATATAGAGTGACAACTGATATTTATAAGAACTTTTAAGTAGTCTGCTACTGTATCAGAATTTCATCTTATTTTTTGGCCATATAAATAATATCATCAGCTGCAACAAATTGCATATTTTGTGGTATTTTTTCCTCCTTGAGTTATGAGCTTCATATTCTGCTATGTCATACTAGATGATCCATTAAAACCTGATGTATATATGATGCTCAGCTCGATTTTGCTCTGTTTTGTATTTAGTGTTTTTTTTTTTTTTTTTTTTTTATGAATTAGTATGTCAGATTTTACAGGGTTAAAATGTTTTGTGTCATTCATGCTACTTTATATTAGAATCCAGAGTTACAACATTTGTTTTTGTGTGTCCTGAAACTCAAGAGGCATTCTGTGGATCAGTGTGCTGCGGAACAGGTCAGGGGTCGCTCAGTTAGGGCCACGCCATCAACACTGCGGGGGTCTCCCCGAGGCCTCAACCTACAGACCCTACATCTCAAAGGAGCTGCCGAAACTACTGTTAAAATTCTTCTACAGCGCAAACATCAGAAAGGTAAACTGTAATGCACAACTCTTTCCAAACATCAAGAACTGCTTGTCAAAATCCAATGAAGTCATATCCTGTCAAATTAATGTAGGGTTTCTGACTTTGTCTAAGCTTGTGTGAACAGTGGCAAGACGTATTCTCATGGCGATGTGTGGCACCCGGTGCTGGGGAAGGTCTTGGAGTGCATCCTGTGCACCTGCAGGGACGGCTTTCAAGAATGCAGGCGCATCACGTGTCCCAACCAGTATCCATGCCAACATCCCATAAAGATAGAGGGGAAATGCTGTAAGATTTGTCCAGGTAGGCATATGAGTGATATTATATTTGCAGTGATTTAAACTTCACGGTTTATCAGTGTGTTTTTAAACTTGGTTTCCAGAGCTCAAAGCAGAGAACAACAGGACAGAGTGCTACCTTGCTCAAGACAATAACAGTCTCCTGGTGTATAAAGTTGAACCCCCATCTGCTGCTCAGTCAGAAGATAAAGTACGGATGATTGCCATCGAGAGACAAGGAGCCACGGAAGTAGAGGTGCAAGTCTGGAAAACAGTTGAAGGTGATTTAAACAAGTTATAATATCAAGCATTAACAGGTCGTGTTACTTTTTTGCAGTCATTCCAGACTATTCCAAACTTATAGTATTAAACACATCATTTCTGTCAGTCCTAGAACAACCTATTGTTCAGGCTGAAAATAGAAGAAAAGATTCTTTCACTTTTCCAGATTTCAGCCAAATTCTAGATAGGAAGTTTTATAAATCACAAGATAAGGTTGTGTATTTTAGTTGTGTAGCACTGGAATGTTTTTGTAACATTATGGTTCTTTGTTAACGTTAGTTACCTACGTGTATTAACATATAACAATGAAAAATAATTTTGAAGCATTTATTAATCTTAGTTAATGTTATTTTCAACATTTCTTAATAGATGATTAAAATCAAAAGTTGCATCTGTTAATATTATTGAACGGACCTGAGCTAACATGAACTAACAATGAACAGTTGTATTTTTATGAACTAATATGAACAAAGATTAATAAATACTGTAACAAATGTAATGCTCATTGTTAATGCAACCTTATTATAAAGTGTTACCTTGAATTTTTTTCTTCTAATCTTTGCAGGTGTTTTGCATCTCATGGAGACCGGTGACGTTCAGAAGAAAGACCTCATAGAGCATCCGGAAAATTACATTTTGCTGACCACATTAGATGAGGGTATGTTTAATTCTTTTCATTTCACCAAATTAGTTTTGCATTAGTTTGGAATTACTGCTTTATGAGATACATAAAGTCATACAATACACAGTACCACGTATTTAAACATTCAACTGTGTATTTTTATAGTTAAAATTGAGATTGATTTGAACGTTTTTGGGTGAGTAAAAGAAAAATGTACTCGTCTCCTTATATGTCAAACTACAGTATGTTTTAAACAGCCCTGAGTACAGAGAGTCTAAATATTTGAGCTTAAAGTATTTACAGCTGCCAGGAAATATGAGAAGGTGAAGGAGACCAAAGGAAATTGAACATGTCTAACATGAAAATTAAAGAAAGGTTTTTGATTTCCTTTTTACAAATTTTCTGTCTATTTCAGCAAGTCACTCTTACTGCATTTTGTGTGCATTGGCTGTCTTTCAGCTTAAATGCTGAACTGCCAGAAAAACGTAGGCCTGTTTGACACGGCACGCTAAAGCAATCCGTATGGTTTTTGTCATATGTATTAAAGTATTCGCAGAATTCACTTTTTTATGCATAGAGATGCAATGCTATGGAAGTCCGTTTCCGAACCAGGATAAAAACAAAAAAGATAATTACAACTGTTTTATATCTCCCAGACTGACTTTTTCTGTGAAGATTATGAGACTTCTGACATATTTTTCCTTTATATATTAGTTTATATTTCGCATTTCTGTTTTTTTTTCTGCCACAGAATAAAATTGTTTATTGTGACTCAACTATTCTTTTTTCTCACAATTGCGAGTTTATATCTCGCAGTTCTGACTTTATGTCTCACAATTTTCTGAGAATCTTTTTTTTTATATCTGTTTTGATCCCATGGCACAAACAAGCTTCCATACAATTTAGATTCCACTTTCAAAAACACTAATGCGTTTATGACGTTGCTTCGCTATGAAACAGGCCTTTGCTGTAAAACTTCTGTACGCAACTTAATTTTTCCCAGTTTGGATTGTCCTTTCGTTTTTATGTTTGCACAGACACTTGGAGAAAGTTCAAAGAAGAAGAGGACAAGCAGAAAGACTTGAGTAAGATTAGGAGCTGTGAAGACGGGATCAAGGAAGTGGTGAAGTACTTAAACCCTAAACAGCTGGACAGTCTTTGCACTTCTTAGTCTCCCCCCTACTCTAACATTGTGCCATCCCAGTCTGACACTCATTTTATTACCAGAAGAACACACACACCCACATTCACACAATGTGCATGTAGTACAAAACCAGATGCTGGCAGCAGGTAGTCTAAAGATCTCGTTTATTACTATGAGTCAGTTTAGTCTTTATGAGTTTGACATCCCAGAATTCTTTCTGAGACCTTGTTTTATTTTTTTTCCAGAGGCCTTGAGGTCAGTCATTTTTCTTGCATTGTTGAAAAATGCACGTTTGATGAGAAAAGTGAGTGAATATATGCTATTTAGGTGGATTTATAAGGAAGTACGAGTTTAAAGCAATCATCATCATCATCATTAAAGGAAATGATGTATGTAATTTTAGCAGGCATCCACTGTATGTACATAAGAGGAAAAACAAAGGATGATGTAGACAGCCTATTGGTCGGAATGCTTTTATAAAGTTGACGTAGGCCACATTTTTTCCACTGTTCTTAGTTTTACGCTACTCATATATGTAACATGGATAAACTAAAAATACACTATTTATTGTAAAGTCAAAGCAGCCAACATCTTTAATTCAATAGAATATTTTTCTGCCTATCTTCTATGCAGAAAATATTTTGCATTGTAATGTATGTAGCGTGTGTATTGATCTGATTATGTATAACTCGTATGCACTTAAAATGATGAGAAATATATTGGGCTGGTGTCCTGACTAACTAATATAAAATTGTATTGAAAGATTGCTTTTATAGACTGTTCTTATGTTCTTGTTTTCAAACATTATTTTGGTATGGAAGCCTGTTTCTGCCAAAAATAAAAAACTAAATAAAAAAGGTAATTTTTACATGACACCATTGCTGTGGTGCGAAATGCATCTGGAGGGCAAGAAGTGATTTTTCTATATAGGACTCGCCAGCAGAAACAAAAAAAATCCCTCTGTTTGTGTTGTTTATGGATGCTCAAATCGGTCAAACCGAGAAACCACAAGGAGCTTTTATTGTGTACGAAAATTTCATAAGGAGGGGAAGGCAAGAAATTGACTGAAAAACACAGGAAAAAAAATGGCTTGTAAACCTGCGCCATGTGGGCGGAAGGAGCTGAGTCAGATAATGCTTGTGTTTGCAAATGTTAATAT
>JAUZSZ010000065.1:2454271-2465131 GCA_034780575.1 Labeobarbus marequensis | reverse complement strand
TATTTACATGTCCTGTTATCCTAAACGTCCTGTTCATTTTAAATATCATGGTTATTGCCAATACCGGTATATCGTCACACACTAAATTAACATGATGTCGATATTTCATGCTTTGAATATCACAATTATCATCAATACTGGTATATTGCAACACCCCTAACTCACATACAGGAGGTTCAAGACTCCACACTAACTCAGACTGACAACAAAATGGAAGAAAAAAAAAAAAAAACAGACTCACAGCTGAAGAAGGTATTGACTGAGGAGTAGAGATTGAGCAATAGATGTTTTACAGTCATAATTTCCTTGTACTCACAGCAAACAATAAAGAAAAATAATCTGGAGCTGGATTCATGAAACATGTTTAAGAAGGAATTTCTTCTTAACTGCCATAAACAGGACACATTTAATGTATCAGTGTGCACAAACCGACAGCACCAAAAGACTGCGCATAAATGAACGAAACAGTTTGCTTCATTTTGAGACAGGCTCTTTAAAAGTAACTTTTCAAAAATGCTGCACATTAAAAATGCAAAGCTGAGCACCCATCAAGCTGATCGTGACGAAAATCAAGTGTGTGCTTATTATGAGTATTACAGTACTCATGGGTACATTTGCAGGTGGTGCAAAAAGACAATCCTTGAAATGTTTTTTCATTTAGTTTATCAGTGAATCTTCAGCAAGAGATACCATTTATTCAATCATATAAAGACTGTCATAGGAACATTCTTACGGACGTCTTTGAATTTATCTTTAGACATTTTTAAACTTACTTCTTAAGAAGATTTTCGTGAATCCGCCCCCAGGTTTCTAATGGTCAGTAACATGTAGAACCATTTGGCTGAAACTGATTGAGAATGAGATTCATAATGAAACATATGGCAGGTGCTTGTTTATGAAACTATGTAGTAAACTACTGTAATTGATTTGATGTTCCTCAGTTCTCAGGATGCAGAATACACTTTATAGATGGTCAGCAAGCAGTCACTGTCTGTATTGATGTTAAAATGGGAAACATTCTTTTTCATTCTGTAGACCTCATCTTCATCAAGCAGTGATGATCAGAAAAAGAATCAGGTTTCTAAAGATCAGGTGAGAACCAGACACATACTGAAATATACAGTGTATCTCCTTTAATAGTTTAAAGCTATATTTTAGTAAAATGCCTAAGATGCTGGTATATGCTCCAGCATCCCCACAACCCTACACTACCAGTTTGAGGAATGGATGGATGGATTAATGCTGTAGCATACTGTACCAAATAAAAATGGATTGTTTTGCTGCAGTACACATTTATTATAAAGCTTTGCAAATTTGAAAAGATATATCAATACAACAATTTTGACTGAAAACATTTAAATATTATTTTTAATATTTTTGCTCCTAGTCTATGTCAGATATCTAGTATAACAATGCCATTCACACTAGCTTTGAGTTTAGACTTATAACTCAGCTGATCATTGCCTCCCTCTAGCTGTCTGATTTAAATTGACATTACATGTTGTTTTTTCACATAAGAATTTTAGATATGTAAATCTGCATTCATAACTGTTTTTCCTATAACAGAACACTGATACAGCAGGTGAAGAAATGCCACAACCTCTGGATTCTGCTAAATTTAAAATCAAAGTGGACTTGACAGAACCATTTCCAGAGAGATGGACAGTAATATTTCAGAAAGCCCTTCAGAGCTGGTTATCCACACTGGAAGGAACAGCATCTGTCCACAGCTTTAAACTCATGGATGATCAATCCTGTGCAGAGGTGCAGATAACACCATCAAAAGGTGAGATGATTTATGATAATTCACTCACGGTTAGGGTTAAGTAGTAAAGTAATAAAGTGAAGTGTTGCATTTTGAAGTTACAATCAGGGCCTAATTAACATAAAGGGCCCCATGGCCTGAGCAAGGAGGGGGCCCATGATTGGCTATGGAGGAAAGCCCCACATATTAAGCACAGTTAATAAGGCCAAATTATACTTTGGTTTTTTTATGCGTGTGTTAGCACTCAACAGGCACTTGAGACGTGCACTAGAAACAATATTTCATGTCCAGTGTCTGCGCTATTTCTCTTCAAAAGTTATGAACGATATAAATGTATTGGTACTTGTTTAAACTAGAGTTGCAGGTTCCCTCACACAAGCGTTCGTCAACATTGGCATCTAATGTTTTTACTGTCGTCAGTAGTTTGTTGTTGTTTAATGGCCTGCATGGGAAACAAATGCCAAAAGCCAGGTAATAAAATGGCCCTACAGAACAGCTGGACCGGTATCTCCCGCACATCACTGATGAACTAGTTCATCGCTTTTGCTGTATTGAAGTAAACCATTATATGGAAATATTAAAGGCCCTTTGGTGAAGCTCAATGAAACCAGATTGAATAACTCCAACCATGTAAACTGAAGTGTCGAGGTAAACTGTACAAAATGGTAATTACAAACATTTCAGTTGACACAGCACCACCCCTATTTAGCAAGCAGTTACTAAGACAGTTAACTCTGGATGCAAGAATTACAGTAGCTTTTCATTACTGGAAACGTGTTTGCTTTGACCTTATATCTGATGTTAATGCATTCTGTAACAACCAGTCTACTGAAGGCCAGGGTAGTGAAGAACCCATGTGCAGTTTATTTACAAAAGTGACTCAAAATTCAAACATAACCCAAACAGAGAGTTGACTTGAACAGACTTGACTTGGCATGAACAGACTCACCGACAGCAGGTTACAACACCAATAAACGACAAGAGACAAAAGGTGTGTTCGACTTCATGCAGCACTGCACAGAGCGATTGGCGGCTGACTTGAAGCAGTGCATGCCGGTTCGAAATTTTGTCCGACTTGAACCGGTGCTGATGCCACATCACTTTCACGTGTGGCATCTAAGCACCGCGATAGCATTCCGAGAGCTGCCGGCTGAATCAGCTGTCACAGCTTTTTCAGAGCGACTGCAAGAGTGCTGATGATGACACAGCTGTTTCACGACTGGCCAAATTCACCACATGACAACAATGACATGTGTTTCTAACATCTTCAATTCCAATACTGCTCACAAATCTGTTTTTAGAACAGTAAAGGCTTTTTTACTGTAGTCGCAATGTCACATTTCATAAAAAAACACTGATAAAAGCAAATATACCCCCACTTTATTGGTATTTAAGTAGTATATGTTAATGTTGAACTTTATTCTTGAACAGATGGCGCTGTATTAAGCAGTATATAAAAAAATTGTTTCTGTTGCTTATGAAAATGTTTCTGAAACGTCTGTCCATTTGACAAATATTGCATGCTATTCACTTCATCTGTGATAGAGTATGCAAACACCGTGAGAGCATCACTACCGGGAGCAGAAAGTGTCCGCGACTTCACTTCTCTGCTTTCAATTCCACCCCGACTGCAAGCGGCTACTCTCGCTGATAGGTCTGCACAGCGCTGCATGAAATCGAACACACCTAAAGGCAACAATATGGTTACTTATAGCAAACAATACAGGTCACATGACAAGAACCAACCAATGAGAGACAGGACACATGACTAAGACAACCAATGAGCAAACAGAACTGAGAGTAGCATGACAGGACAATAACCAATCAGAACCTGACACAATGAACAAAGAAACCAATAGTAGGAGTACATGAGAGCAAGGGAAGCATGACACAAACAGGGACCATGATAAAACCCCAGAATAAAAGACATGAAAACATGAACAGAGAACAAAACCCCAAAACCCACGTTGGACATTTATGCTTTTAATGTGTTGTAGTTTGGAATATTTTGTATGCATACAAAATATGATTTGCATCTCTGTGTTTGAGATTTGATTTTTAAAAAAATACTATTTATTCCTTTGGTAGAAAATGTTGTGGCACCAAGATAGGCATCTGTGAAGTGAACCCTTTGGTAATCAGGGCCTGGTTAAAATTGACAATGACTGTTAATCTGTTAGTCTCTCATGAGTCTACCTACCTTTTTTCAAAACTCTAAAAATGTGTTATACATACGTACACGTCCCTGCATTTTCCACTGAAATTGCCACTAAAGTGGAAGTAAAACTGCACCACCACCAACAAAAAAGTTTGCTTCGTAAATCAGACGGGCTTATTGAAAATGCAAATTCATTCTCTGCCAGCAGGAGGTGCTTTTGTAGCAGCAGAGATGGAGGTTTCCCCGGTAAGGGCTGTAAACAAAGCAGCACTGAGCTCACAAATGCTGCTTTATCATTCATTACAGTCAAGATGAAATGAAAATGACATTGAAGACAGTCGGTTTCCTTCAGAGATACAGTAAAAACACCCGTGCTTTTTTGATTTTGAAACGTGCAGAGCTCATGTTTATTCAATGATGTCAAAGCCTTTTGGAAAATCTGTTTAAGGTGGTCAGTTCTGATATTGTGGTGGGTCGCTACAGAGAAATGTATGGAAAACACATCCCACAGCACAACAACCTGAGCCCAACTTAAGTCTACTCATCACCCACTAGCCAGACCGATAAACAAACACAGACCAGAAGTTAACTTAGGACCAGGCGCATGCGGCCGATGAAACGTCTGTGGACTTGGAAGGGTTATCAGATGCTCCATTTGAGCCTCTGGAGTCAGCTTCTGAGAAATTTCTTACCCTCAATGTGGGTCTGTTTCTGGCATTAACATTGCTCAAAAGAGCACCCTCTCAGTAAGCCCCAAAGGAGATTTACATGTGGTGTGAATCCAGTCAATTATTGGCATGTTTCGGGCGGTACAAGTGACAAACCACTGATGTCTAGATGTCTGGGAACATTTCAGTTACATTGCTGTCTATTGATGGTCAGAAACAATGTTCTCTCTAATTTTTTTTTCTAGCTGAGCAAAACTTTTCGGCCACCTGAGCAAAAACATTCTTTATACCATACCTGTACAGCGTGCACACAAAAAATTGTGTAACTTTTAACTTTAATGTGCTATTTATATTTGATTTGACCCTTGATGTAACTAAATGATATACATTTTAGGTTATCTGAGAAAACATTTTTACAGTACAATACACTGCCATTCAAAAGTTTGGGATCAGTACAATTTTTAAAGAAGTTTCTTAGGCTCATCAAGGCTAAATTTATCTATTTGATAAAAAATACTGAATACTATTTCACAAAATAATACTGTGAAATATTATTTCAATATTTTAATATACATTAAAATATAATTTATTCCTGTGAAGCAAAGCTGAATTTTCAGTGTCATGTGATCCTTCCGAAATCATTCTATATGCTAGTTTATAATCAATGTTGGAAAATGTTGTGCTGCTTAATATATATTTTTGGGACCTGTGATATTTTTCAGGATTCTTTGAGAAATAAAAAATTAAAAAGAACAGTGTTTATTAAAAATAGAAATTTTGTGTTACACACTACTATTCAAAAGTTTGGGGTCAGTACATTTTTTTCTTTCTTATTTATTATTTTTTTAAAATTAATTTTATTAAGCAAGGATGTGTTACATGGATAAAAAGTGATAGTAAAGACTTATATTGTTAGAAAATATTTATATTTTTAATTAATGCTGTTCTTTTTAACTTTTTATTAGCCTAATCAAAGAATCAAAGAAAAAAGTTTCCAAAAATATTAAGCAGCACAACAGTTTCAACACTGATAATAAATCAGAATATTAGAATGATTTCTGAAGGATCTTGTGACACTGAAGAGTGGAGTAATGATGCTGAGAATTCAGCTTTGCTTTACAGGAATACAATATTTTTTAAAATATATTCAAATACAAAACCAATATTAGAAATTGCATTAGCCTAAGAGTTCACAATATTACTGGGTTTTTTTCTCTGTATTTTGATCAAATAAATACAGCTTTGATGAGCATAAGTGACTCAATTAAAAAACAAGGTCAATTATTAAGTTTATAATATAGGCCTAACATAATATAATATAATATCAAAACAACTGAAGCATTTAAACTGAGATCTGTAAGTTAAATATAAAAAAAAAAACCTGAACGTGAATTCTTATATAGCTATCTAAACATCTCTATGAAGTACAGTTTGCACAATACACCTGTGTGTGACCATAAATGTCTCAAGAGTATTGTTACCATTCTGTGCCCATCGCTATTTCCAGCACTTAATCAAACCACTCTTCTTTAATACATGAGGACGTTTTATTTCACATGTCATTGTGTTTGCGTTGGCTCTCAATTTGAGCTATTTCGTCCGCAACCATTGAAGTATTCGGTTTCTACAGCGACTCGTTTGGCGCACATCATTCTCTTTCTATGAAACCTGTAAATCGCATTCACCGGTTCTAACTCTATAGCGGCACCAGCTCCATAGCATTGCAATTCTTTCGTTTTTACTATAATACAATCAAATGGCTTTCCCAGCTCATCTTTGAGTGTGCGCGGCACATTATTTCTCTGCGCGGCCGCGCACTTCCTCCACCGCGGCCGCGCGCGCAGTTTAGAGGGAACAGTGATTGAGAGGTTATACTATTTATTTTAGTCTAAAAACTGTGCTGTTCAAATAAGTGAAATTTTTTTTTCAATAAATAAATTACTGATCATATTCTATAATGTTGTTTAGTATGTTCAAAAATAGTTCAAAAGTACATGGATAATTTAGGAATATTTAAAGGGTCAATATTTAATATTTAATGTTAAATGGCTATATAAAACGATATATATATATATATATATATATATCCAATATCTCCAATATCCAGAAATTACATAAGTGTTCAGTTTAATAGATATATTGGGAGTGGGGTAATATCTGTTATACTGGTCTTAGAACTTGGTATTAGATTAAAAAGAAAGAAAGAAAGAAAGAAAGAAAGAAAGAAATTCATCTGTCTCTCCAGACCAGCTCTCTATCATCTTTTCACTCACATAAAAAGCACATTTTGGCGTTAAATGCCTCATCAGTCTGACTTTAAGTCTACCTGTATGTCTTAATATGGCATGTCCTTCACTAAATATAATTCTTTATTTCATGATACAGTATTTACACATGATTTTAAACTTCTTTTACGAATCTCTTTGAGTTTTAATACATAGACTAAAGGATTGAAAAGAGGTGGCAATATCAGCAGCAGCAAGGCAAAAACAACATAGACACTCTCTGGGACATTGCTTGAGCCATATCTGCTGTACATTGCATCAAAAAACACAGTAAAACTACAATTCATTATTGAAAATAAATGTGGAACACATGTCTGCCAAAATTTTCTTCTGTTTTCTAGAGATGCTTTACATGCAACAATAAGTTTTATATAAGACAAAATAATTAAAGCTGTAAGACAAATGTAAAATAATAAAACAATCAATGCCATGAGGTTATTAATATCCACTGATTCACAAGAGAGTTTTACAATTGACCAGTTGTCACAGTATAATTTGTCAATATGATACTTACACACTGCCAACCTATTTAACAGCACTACTCCAATGAACATACAAGTAAATGGTGCAGTCCAACAGAATAGGAGTAATATGCCACAAGTATTTTTGGTCAGTTTTGAGTGATAGCCCAAAGGTTGACATATGGCCACATGTCTGTCATATGCCATCACTGCTAATGTTGTACACTCACACATAGCTGAACTGTAGATCACGAAAGCTTGGAGGCCGCACATAAAAGATGTAATCACACATGAATCCAGAATTAAATCATGCAGGAATTTAGGATAAAATCCTGCTGCTCCATATGGATAATTGACACATAAACTGCACAGGAAAATGTACATTGGTTCATGAAGGGCTCTCTCCAAAACAATGATTACTCTGAGCCAAATGTTCATTAACAGTATCAAAGCATAGAGAAGCAAAAAAAAAAAAAAAGTAAAATATATATGCCGATATGATTTGGAGCCTTTTGGTTCCATCAGAGTGTAGATTGCAAAATAGGTCTGGTTGGCCATAGTCTATTTATGTTAATCCAAAAATTTGATTCCTAAATGTTTCCAGGTTGAGAGCAAAAATCCTTGATCAACACTAACAGCAATATTCCAGCTTGAAAATATGACCACAAAAATGAAACACATTCTCTATAAACACAATTCGTAAACCATTGGTGAGTTGCTATCTTGCATGTTGAAAATCATGAAATTGATGAGGCATTAAAGTTCTTTGATGTGCATATAAATAACTGTTATAATGCTCTGGAAAATTATCTAAGGTTCCTAATAAACCCCAGGGTTTCAATAAACTTTGCTAGTCTTTGTGCTGTGCTTTTCAGAAAATGTCCTTTCTATAAATATATATTTAGGAAAAATATATTGTTGATATAATTTTTAATAGTGGATTTGTTGTTTAAGTAATTCTTAGTGATTAAAAAGTATCTATATTTATGGAAAATCACATACTACTCATTACTTGTTATGAAACATGAAACTCCTGAAACCAAAGCTAAAGTGGAATGAAATATAATTTAAATTCAGTTTCTCTATTGTACCACAGTGTTACATACTAAATATTGCACTAATAACCGTGTTTTGCCTTAACTATAAAATCAGTTTTACTAATTACATATTCATGAAAAATCATCTTAAAGATTAAATAAATTCTTGTATTCTCAAATAAAAGCTAAAGGAATTAAAATAACTGAGAAAAATGAGGCACACATATCTGCCAGAATTTCCTTCTGCACTCTAATGATGCTTTACATACACCATAATTACAACAAAGAGGCCCAAATAAAATGACACAGAAAAGATTCCATATTGATGAAAGTTTGAGTGCTAGTGAAAGGAATATGCCATCACTGCTAATGAACAATATTAACACTTTGCTGAAGTAGATTACAAAAAGGCACGCATACAAGAAGGAATCACATATGAATTCTGTAATTAAATCATGCAGGAAAATGGAAAGAATCCAGTGGCTCCACGTGGTCCATTTACACACAGATTACAGATTACAGTACAAAAATGTACATTGGTTCGCGAAGGGCTTTCTCCTAGACAATGACCACACTGAGCCAAATGTTCACAAACAGTTTCATAATATAAAGAACCAAAAAGCATGTAAAATATACATGTCTGTTTGATTTAGAACTGACTAGTGGCATAACATTACTATTCCAAGCAAATTATGTATAAGGCTGTAAAAAAAAAAAACTTGAGGGAATATTAAATGAGCTCTGTTTGAGATCTACTGACATTTAACATTAACATTTAATCTACTGTAAAAGACTGTATTATACATAAGCTATATCTAAGCAATTTAAATTTGTATTTTATTTTTGAAATAAAACAAAGTAAATGTCCATAAAATAGTATTAAATGTATTATAAGACCATGGATCCGTTTGGGTTTAATAATTTAGTCATCATACCATCTAGTTTACCATCTAGTATACCATGCTGCAATACAGCATGTTACAGAAATTGAAATAAACATGTAAAGTTAACCATTTTGTTTTCAATTAGCAACTGTGAACCACCTGAGGATCATAGAATTCATGTACTCAGAAGTAAATCAAATCAGTTTTAATGAATTATATCAGAGCTTTCAGAGCTATGCAACAAACATCTGCTTTATCTACAATGCAGCGATCTGGTCAATCTTTTTTCCTTTATATATTTAGATGCATAGTACTCAGAATATACAATATTTGTCACTGGTAGCCATATAATAATTGTATTAATATAGTTAAACTTAATTGTCTGTCTAGCTGATTAAATATTGTTTTAAAGTAAGGGTTGGCACTTTCAATTCATTGTGTTGAAGGTAACATTTTAATAAATTCTCCTGATGTGTCAGAAACCCAAGAAAGAACTGTAGTATAAGGTAACAACATGGTTAAGGTTAGGTTTAAGTGTAATTTCAGCTTTAGTACTGAGTTATTGGCCAGTTATTGTAATTGGTATAATAAGTATATAGTGAAGACGGAACAGGACTGTAAAATAAAGTGCTACCCAACAGCAATAAACTTTGTGTCCATACATTAAAATTGTTGCTTAATCTGTTTGTGAAAAGACAAAAAGAATTGAAAACACATCTGGGTGACAAGGTTCACAACTGCTCTCTCCCGTTTTTTGGATTGCTTCTCCATCTATACAGTGGCATTAAATATAAGCCGCATGAAATGTTTGCCATCTTACATCTGAGCACATTTATCATATCCTAATTCAAACTGAATAGTCTTTGGTCTAAAGTTATTTAAATAATTTTGCCTTGTAATGTTATGCAATATACACTTTGTAAAGATGGATCATTTCACAAACATTACAACTTGCTTGTCTCACAGCATTAGACACTGTTTACAATAAAAATGGCCTGAGAGGAGAATAAAGAGAACCAGAGGTCATTATCTATCATGGGTTTGATAATTGTCCCCCTTGGGCAATAATTTCTCAGTTTGGTCCCAAGTGAGAGCCATGGACAGATCACAGAGCTCTTCATAGTGATGACAGTCAGGCCATAATATCTGACCATGTGTCAGAAATTGTGTTAGCTAATACTGGATTTAAAGGAAGACTTTGGGTAGTTTCTTTACTTTTTTTCACATTTCCTTTTAGAAACCTTTCCTAAGTTTCCTTCTCTTGTTTTCTCTCCAAAACCAATATATTAAAGAACTATGAAAGGAAGAGTGCTATAAATATGTTCTATAAAAGCCCCTTGTTTTTAACCTCAGTAATCTAATGTCTCCACAGTACAAATTTCACAGGCCTTTTTGGTAAGAACTCCAACTGAACAAGAACTGCGGGTCTTCTTGCAGACACAGTCTGGCATGGCATATATTAAAGTGTCATATGTTACAGCTCATTAGATATATGTATAACAAAATAACAAGATCATACATACATATATACATACATACATACATACATATATATATAAGAGAGCCAAAGTCAAGTCACAGCCTTTGTTAAAAAGCCAAGTC
>JAUZSZ010000065.1:2443372-2454171 GCA_034780575.1 Labeobarbus marequensis | reverse complement strand
TATCTTGGATTAACCCCTTGCCTTCCTTTTGGACTCTGTTTGCCCCTGCCTGGACTATTGCTCGTGTACCTGGATTACCTCTCTTGTCAAGCCCTCTGGATATTGTTCGCCGATCGAAGACTAAGCCGTTTACTTGAGTACTCATCTGTCTTGCCCTCAATATACCTGTTTGCCATTTGTTTGACCCTGCCTGTGTTTTTGACCATGTCTATCAATAAAAGCTTGCACCTGGATCCGTACGCCTCACGTCTTGTTCACCCCATTACAATATGTGCCTTAATGCTAGGATTTTTTTTGCTCTGTAAGAAAGTGTATTGTATTTATTGTTTTCTTTTAATCAATGCTTTTTGCAACTATTCACCCAGAGATGTGTCAGCTGTCACAATAGAAGATAAACTAAATTGGTCATCACTGACCAATAATGTTGTCAGACCTTATTAACAGTTTTCATCTCAGGACTTCTAAAAATCTACTATTGAAATGTCATCCAACTTACAACTAAGCTACAGTGTGTAAGAGATAATGAACAGTCAAGCCCAGTGACTTTCATGTACAGTTATGTCAGCGTCTTCATTATAAGAACAGTAGACCCTCACCAATTTGACTACAGATTCAGTTCCTTTAGTAGAAGTGGTAAAATTTACTATGCATAGCATTATTAAAATACAATTCACTATGCAGCCCTATCTGAACAGAACAAACAATTTCTATAATTGATTCTGCTAGTTTCTGGTTTATCACTGTGAAGCTGCATTGTGTTGTATGAAGTGCTATAGAAATGAAAGTGACATGACTTGACACTAATGTACAACACTGAGCATCACATTGATTGATTGATTGATTGATTGATTGAGTTCGTTGACAGTCCTGGTACCTCACATTATGAGTGTGAGACATTGTAGTATAAAACATACACTACTGTAAAAGTATCTTGAAAAACAAATCACTGAATCACAGCTTTTACAAAAATATTAAGCTGTACAGTCATTTTTTTAATATTGATAATAATAATAAATGTTTCTTGAGCAGCAAATCAGTATAGTAGAATGATTTCTTGAAGACAATGAGATTTCATGCAATCACCTACTGGTTTTAAATGGTTTTAGTGTCATATTTAAAAGTGTAATTTAATTTTTCCATATATTTTATTATTTTATTTTATTTTATTATATTTTATTTTATTTTATCTTTATGTTATGAGATTGCTATTTAAGTATAAACTTGCTTTAGCAGAATCCAAGTTCTAGATGTCACAGTTGAAGTATAAAATATTTCCTCTTGATGTAGCCTATTCATGTTCATATCATATTTCTAATTCCTATTAAATCTCTTATCTAATCCCTGTTCATTTAAGTGACATTAAATGTTGTTTTTGTTTTCAGTGGTGATTTGGTAACTAGTGCTGTTGAATGAACCATCATCATTAAAGCACAATAGTAGACCGAATGTTTTTATTACTGAAATATAAGCTAAAAATTATAAATATAACAAAGACAATGAAGTAATTGCAGTCACATTGCAGAATATTTTTCTTTCAGTCTTTTTTTCTCAAAGAGGAGGGGCCTCCAGCTATTTCTTTGAAACTGGTTTCCAAATGGCAAAGGACTATACGCTATAGTCCTTTGCCTCTGACTATACGCTATATCGTCTGACAGCTATTAGTGAAATGCACAACCTAGGTCTTTGTGACGCACATAAACAAATCACCCACTGGGATTCAGTTTAATTGTATTTAAAATGTGATGCTCTGCCATCTGTGCTTTCAATAGCACCTGGGAGGGAAGCGCATGCTGAAGATTTGCAGGACTTTGGAGATTGCAGTATTATTCTATTCAGTGTTCTGTAACAGCATCTTGATCTGATGTCTTATGCTTCTGAAGATGTCTAATTTTAATGAATCTAAAACTAACCTCGCTCAGACTCTGTTGGTTCTGGATCAAGATGCACCAATGAAGGCGTTTTTGTTTGTGACCCCATGTGTTATTTTCCTCTATGTCAATGGGGTCATGCTCTTCACTTTAAGGAAAAAGACTGTTTTTCAGGAGGCATCCCGCTATATTCTGTTTGGTCACATGCTTTGGGTCGATACGCTCAATCTCTTTATGAGTGTTGTGTTGTATATATGTGCTGTCAGTAGGATTTTAATTATGAAAAATGTCTGTCTTGTTCTTCTCATTGCTGCACAAGCTCTCTTTCAGGTTTCTACTTTAAATCTGGCTTTAATGTCACTGGAGAGGTATGTGGCCATCTGCTTTCCTCTCAGACATGCAGAAATCACCAGTTACAGAAGAACTCACATAGCTATCGGTGTTGTTTGGATGTTGGGTTTGATTCAGTGCTTGTCTGAGATGATTATTTTCTATGCTATTGATTCTACAAACACAGTGATGAATGTATTCTGTTCAAGAACTACTCTTCTCCGACTTCAGGTCTATAAGAATCTTGAAAAAGCTTTCACATGTATATTTTTTGTGTTAGTATGTTTTATTATCTTTACTTATGCCTCTTTAGCAGCTGTGGCTAAAACAGCCGCCTGTGATAAAATGTCAGCCAAAAAAGCCAACAAGACTGTTCTGCTGCATCTAATACAACTGGGACTCTGTGCTGCATTTATTTTAGTTGCAGTTATCCAAGAAGTCATTTATGTTTATACTCACTATATGACTTCATTACATGTAATGTATTTTTGCTTTGTAGTGTTTTGACCTTCCCTAAATGTTTAAGTCCTCTTATATATGGCCTGAGAGACCAGGCCTTCAGCTGTTTATTTAAATACTACTTCACTTTTGGTTTTAAAAAGCAAAATAGTTGTAATACAGAGATAGGAGGCTAAAAAAATACTAGAGACTATATAAAAGACAATTGGAATGTTATCTAAAAAGCTTTAGATCATGTTTTTTCATTGTTAAGATACAAAAGTATATTTCTCTAAAATGGCAAAATACGAGATTCTGTATTTATGTGATGTGGAGATCAACCACACTAAAATAGTTGAATTGTGGCAGGTCATGTATTTTATGACCATATTTAACCTGTCACAACTTTTGCCATTGCAATGACTGCAGAAATGAGATTTTGTATGTTTGTTGTCTCTTTAATCTTATACTGAATTAAGACAACTGCTTTTATAACACTGTAAGTGAATTTACAATTTACTTCCAAGCTTCCAATCTAGCCTTATAAAATCAAACTAACAAATGTGCGACAATTTTATGCAGCATGTCTATTATTTGTTCATTAACAAAACTCATGTGATGTGTTTGTGCAAGTTTTCCTTTTACTGATCGTATACAGTTACTAGAGTTTACACCATAGCTGTTGCTCAATGGTCTGTAATATTGTTTTATACTAAAACAGTTCTATGAACAATTTCTTGTCCGTGTGTGTTAAAAGAGTTTATCTATACTGTTTGACTCAATGCAACTCAATGTTCTGCTGTAGCTCCTTTTCAATGCATCTACGCAATTTATTCTATCAGTCTATCAGTCATATTTATTCTGGCCATCTGATTTATTTAGATTAAATGTCTTTGTTAAGCCCTGATCACACTGCACTTTGCAGCAGTGATGTATTATTGATTTACGATACTGTGAATTTATAATTTATGTTCAAGAAACAAATTTGTGATATTCTCTTATAATGCACACAAGTGGTGTCATTTATTGATGTTTACCAATACACAAGACATCATTTTGTATATCATACTTTGACTACACAGTCCTGAATAGACAGTTTGTATAAATATGCTCAGCTCACATACATGAAAAGAATATGTTTTATTTGATTTACATCACTTTTTGTGGCAACATTTAAAATATAGTACTTTAATATTACATATTAGTATCTAAAGTGTACATATTAGTACATTTTGAACGATTACCGCCCAAGTGACAGTTCAAACCTACTGAATCACAGCTTTTACAAAAAATATTAAGTTGTACAGTCATTTTTTTTATTATTGATAATAATAATAAATGTTTCTTGAGCAGCAAATTTATATATTGATAATTGATATAATCTACTGTTTTACTGGAAATACTCCATATAATTTGTGTATCTTTAATGTTTAGTGTTATTTTAATTGATGTTTAATGTTTAATTTTTATATGAAATGTAAAACTGCACTTGCATTTTAATTCTACATTAATTATAATTCTGTTTGTGGTATCAACCTTCTATTTGTGGCTTATTTTTCATAGATCAATTAACAATACATGAACATTCATTAGAATATATTATTTGTAAAAAATAATAAAAACAAAGAATGCAGAGCTTCGAAGAGTATTTTATAATTGGCAAGTAAACTTTGAACAGACTTTTAAGTTTCCTTTTTGAAAATGTCAATAATACTGACAAAATGTTTTGATAGGATCTATTACTACAAAAAATATCATGACGACTTTCATGAAATGCCATCTCCATTTTCAAAATACATCATTATATTTCCCTTCTGTGAATTTTTTAGAAAAGGAAGTGCGTCTTTTGTGACATGAAAGCTCTGGAGAATCAAGACAAACACCCACACTGGAACTCCCCTTCACCTCAAAGTTAATTAATCATTTATGTTCACTTTTTGTGCTGAAAATATGTTTGTTTTTACGCGACTGTTTGGGAATGGGTATTTCCATAAAGACAGACAGAGATGAGATTATACTAATAGTCCTCAGGGCCTAAATCCTTCACAAACACATTTTTAATGAGAGGTTAATCTTACTAGACTCGCTTCACTTCTTTTCACGATGAATAGAAATGACATCTGGATGTGACTCACTTATATGCACTTGAGCTGTGGTCATCCAACAGAGCTGTAACTCAGAGTCATCAACAGATTCATACGAAAATACAGGATACAGAACAGTGATGCAGAAAAGTTGCTGAAACTAACTAAAATGAATTATTAATGATAACTATACTTGTATCTAATAGTAATAGATACTAAAATAAAACCCATTTTTGGTTCATTTTTAGGCCTAAATCATAAAACTGCCTGTAGAAACTACTTGATTCCGAAAGAGAAACTAGAGAAATAATATAGGCCTATGGTCATGTTGCAATGTAATTCAGGTCATATGTGAGAGGGGTGCTAAGGTTAACCCAAAAACACATTGCAGTACCTGTAAAACTGGATCCAAGCTTTGGATTAAATGTTATGGCATGGCTGAAAGAATAAGTCTACTTACAGACCTGGTTGTGGCAGTTATGGCAGTGCAAGAACTGGTTGTGGCAGTTATGGCAGTAGGCCTGTATTTTGGCTGCTAGAGACACAGAAAATAAAACTGAATGCATATATAAACAAAAAGAGGCTTTAACAAAATTCAGATCATTAAAAAAATTCAATGCTGTGTAACACTCTAAAAACTCTGGGTTGTTTTAACCCAGCTTTGTGTCAAATATGGTCTAACCAAACTTTTGGGTTAAAAATGTAATGTAAAAATTTAGCTGGGTTAATCCATACAACATTTAATAACCACAGATTAAAAGAAAATGTGTATAAAATGAGTAGGCCTCCTAAGGTTATCTCATCAGTAGTAGGCAGTATCATCATAATCATTAATAATAATAATAATTATTGTTATTATAATTATTATTAGGCTATTATTAGTAGTATTATACTGCCTAAATAATACTTAATTAAAATTAAGGGGCACTTAATGACACTTAAAGGAATTATTTTTAAATATTTAGTAGTAGTAGTAGTAGTAGTAGTAGTAGTAGTAGTAGTGTAATTCGCTATGTATTCAATCTTCTTAAATATTCATAAGGCTCATTATTATTAAATAGGATCTGAAGGTGCAATTCTCTGTCAACACCTATAGGGGAGGATTTCATTTCTTCATCTCAACAATTATGGCGGCGTACAGAAGGAAACTGTTTGCTGTTGGATTGAGGTTGTGTATAACATTTTTAATAGTCTCATTCTTCAATATTTACTTAATTTCATGAAACCTGATTGTAGTGTATTTGTGGTTTCTGTACCGTCATGAACAATGGAACAATAGTTGCGTTACACAAACATGTCTGTAACGTTAGATTCGCTCTGATGCTTTGACAGCTGTAGTTTATTGCTTACTTTCTTATTTTAGTTTCATTATAACTTTCTTATTTTAGGTTTGTAGCTTACTTTCCGTTTCATTTTAGCCTCATGTGTTTAAACTGTCGTGTATGTGAAGTGTTGTCCTTGAACTGAGGTTGTTCCTGACATGAGCTTTGTCATTGTTTTGTGTAGCTGTGCAGCTTCCCTGATGAGCAGAAGCTCCTGTCAGAGCAGCCGCAGACTGCTGCCCACACTCCTCAGGAAGAACTGGATGAGCCTGAGTGTCACAGGTGCTCTGTGTGCTGTTCCTTTCATACAGGTCTGCTCCATGATACTGTGGTTGGAAAATGGACTGTTTGATTGTTATAGCTGCTAATATTTAGTACATAAGTGCAGAGTTCAAAAGATAGGCTAGTGTCATTCCTGATATAATTGCTATGTTCTTCACATAATTCACTGTAATTTTAGAAGACTCATACATTTATGTGAAGAAATAGTCATTCAGTTAATCGAGTTTACAATTTAAATCATTTAAACATAATACATTTTATTTCTAATTGTATCTTGCAGTTAAACTGTTGAAATTTCAGGTTTGACATCTATCAGTGTTTGTGCTGTATAGAAAGACCTAGTTTAGTATATTCCCGGTCAAAAATAACCTTTTTAAAATTGCTTGTATATCTGACGTTATGCTTTATTATCACCAAATCTTTGATTCAATCTTTTTGTCAACTTGTTTTCTTTTAATATAACATAGGATTTGTATTTCTTTTTGGAACTGATTGTTTGTAGGCCTCACTGATCTGAGCGTATGCACCTTAGTTTTTAAGTGAAACAAAGGTATTTTTGTGGATAATATGTTTACTTATAAAGTGAGGCGCTTAAGCTCAGATGAGGCTTACAAACAATTAATTCCAAAAATAAATGCTAAACCTGTGCTAATTGAAAACAACCAAACAATTTATAAGCATTTTTATTTTGTAGGCTGGTCATTATGTGTAGGCTGGCCACTAGTGTACCAAGGTGGAGGGAAAAATCACTGCAAAAAGTACAAAATGATCAAAAAAATAATAATCGGGAAAGTTGTTACAACATCTGTGCAAAGTCAGTAAGTTGTAGTCCATTGCGATAACATTAACTAGCATTTTTGATTAAAGAAAATTCTCTCCAGGTAAAAATGACCAGAACACAACACGAAGGTTAACATGGAGATTCAGTCTGCATATTATTTATGCAGATACTGTGTGCAAAGATGGGAGTATTAATGGGAGATAGAGTGTGTAAATATCAGAGAAAAATGTAAAGCATTTCAATAAAACAGCATGAAACATCTACATTATACAACTTTAGTCAAATACATCTGTGTAGGACTCAGTTTATTAATAGTGGCCTACCAAGGCTTGGCTCATGTATATTAATCAAATAGCATGTCAAATAGCATTAATAGTTAATATTTGTGAGTTCAGTCTTCTACATAGTGACATTACAATCCAGCATGTAAAACGTATTTAGTGTTAATTGTCACTATATTTGTATCTGACAACCCTCTTAACCACTCTTTCCTCTTTGTCTTGTTTAGAAACCAGAAAATTTGACCCATGAAGATCTGGTGCGTAGAGCATCATCTCTGGTCACAGACAGTGCTAATACTTACCTCTCACAAACTACTTTAGCACTGCTTGATTCCTTCTCAGGTTATATTAAGGTAATCAAAACTATCAAAATAGTTGTTTTCATTTTCATGATTAAAAAAAAAAAATCACAAAAACAACATCTAACATACTTGTCTTCTCTAGGCTATAAACAGTCTTGTGGCAATACACAAGCACTATGTGGCTTCCATCATCAAACTCGCTTCTGCAGATGAGGATGCTATCTGGCAGCTCATTCTTAGGCAGCGTCAGGAGGTAATTACTTGAAAAAATATAGTGACTTATTATTGTTCACAAGCTTTCAAATTAGAAGTATCATTTGCTGTATTTAGTGGTAGTTGTGTTTTTTGTGACACTGTGGTTATATACCTTCTTTTTAATGAAATTGATTGCAAAGTTGTTGTTTTTAATTTAATTAGGTAATTGACAGGAGAAATGATTGCAAACGATTTGAATCCTGCTGGATGAGTGCCATCAATCTCTCAAAGCTGGCAGCAGAGGCGGCTTTCAATGCAGGTAGCTTTCATTTTCTGGAACAGGCATTTAAGGCTTTTAGGTTAACACTTTTTTTATGAACGTCAAGATTTTTGGTTAATATAGGAATAAAAAAATAAATCAGTGTTATTATTATATTATATTATTATTTTATATTATAATTGCATTTTATAAGTTTTTTAAAATAAGTCTCATATTTTATTAAAATATTATAACATATTATAAAATATAATGTAAAATATAAAATAGTATATTATGATAATTTAAAAATAATTTATCTTTTTAAATATGTTAAAATGTAATTTAGTCATGTGATGGGAAGGCTATTTTTTTTTGTCAGCAGACATTACTCCAGTCTTCAGTGTCACATGATCCTTTTAGAATCTAATATACTGTGTTTATATATATATATATATATATATTATATGAATGTATGTAAATTGTTTTAATGCGTTTTAATTGATCCTGTGATGTGATAAATGACTTTTAAAAGTACAAATATAATATGTAGTCTCAATTAATATGAGGTTAAAAAGCTGCATGTTTTATATAATCATAAAATTAAAAAGATTAGTGAAGAGCAAAATGCCACCACAGGGCATGTCAAAAAAACGTTTTCGTGTCAGTTATTATAGAGCCATAATTACACATGAATTTGCATCATATTACTTTGAAAAAAAATATGATTTAGTGTAGATATATATTGAAATTTGGCACTTGCTGCCACTTGGTGGTCATTTGTTGAATTGCACTTTTAGCCACATGTAGAAATAGCTTAACCATGCTTGTGCTCTCCAGGGGCTGACCAAGCATCTGCGACAGCACAGAACAGTCTACAGCTCACACAGTCCCAGGTGGAACATGTTCGACAGCAGATGCTGGAAGCTGAGAGACAACTCAAAGACTCTAAAGCTGAGGACAGTGAGAGGCTTCAAAATGCTCTTAGCACCGCAATGGAGGATGAAGACGTCCCAGATGCATATCTACGAGAGGACTAGTCACATCAAGACAGCTTTGAAGTATCTTAAGCACTCTGTTTCAAAGACATGTACCACTACTGAAGCACAGAATTATATTTCTGTTTGATTAATAGGACAAATGTGAAATATGGGAGAATCTGTGGTGCAGCCAAGAGAATTTTTGTAAATGGCGCATAAGTATTAAATACAAAATTATGAGGGCAGGAAAAGGGATTAATGCTTTCTAGATCAGGGGCTTCACATTTGTTTGTAATTGATAAATGCAATTTAAACCAGTTTTGCATTATTTTAAAAACAGCTGTTTCATTAATCAAAATCTCCTTTTTTACTGTTTTGACAATATGTGTGAGTTATGATTACAGACAGATGCTACCTTTGTGATTTCTTATTCATTTTTAAATAAACAGTGAGAAGTATTTGTTTTGATTCTCTATTTACTTTACATTTTTGTTTTCATGATATAAATGATTAAAAAATATGATTTAAAAATAATTCCTGTTTATTTTCAGTCTGTTCCTCTCAAAAAATCTACATCAGTATTTTACACACTAATACTTTTTCAAAACATCCTATTAAAATCTGATTTGTGAAGACTTCCCTTCTAGACCTAAATTTGCAGTATCACTAAAATATATTCATGTCTCGCTCCTGTTTGTCTCTTTAAATTTCTCTTGCCATTCTCAGCAACAGTAATGAATCTCTCGTCAGTCCGGTTTTTCAGAGCCAGCCTTCCAAAGACGCTCATCTGTCTCCTCTGATCGCCACCTGTTGTTTCCTGTGTTGTGGGCTGAAGGGCTCATTAGCAGTGTATCCATCATGGCAGCAGAGATGTCGTCTGCCTTTGTGGCATTCAGAGTTTTCTCTTTTTATTTATCATTTTTCAGTCAACTCTCAAGAGCCAAGTCATATGTCATTCCTTCATCCTTTCGGATTTTAATCATATTTATTTATTGTTTAATTCATGGCTTGTATGTTAATGATGATGTCTGGATTTAGAATTCAGAAAATGGATTAAAAAACATCTTGACTGATGATTGAACAGCCACAAGGTGGCGATATAAGACAAATTATAATTGATATGGAAATAACACTTCTCAACGTCCGGGGTGTTAATCTTATGTTTGTTTCATTGACTTCATTCAATTGAAAATTGAATATAAAATATAATATAGAAATATAGAAACAACTTGGGTTAAAAATCTATTAAAGAACTTTGAGAACCAAATTTTCCTAATATCTCATGTATTTTATTTATTAATTCATTCTGCGATTAATTTACGAACGCTGTGTTTTTTAGTTTAGAGCTACAATTTCAAACGATGCTTGGAAAATTGTATAAAATGCACAACTAGATAAGTATATTTTATATTGACACTTTTAAACAGTCTATTAAAATGTTATTTGTGAGGACTTCCCTTCTAGACTTAAATTTACAATATTATTAAAGTATATTTAAAATGGTAGAAAATGTAGGCTACAACTACATTAGATATGACTGAATAGATGATGATGAATAGATTACAAACTTTCTGAAAGAAAGTAACTTGTTTTTCAAATATGACCCATAAAGACCGCAGATGGAACACTTTCTAAAGTAATTTGACCCTCTGACTCTAGCACTTTCTATTCTAATTCTAT
>JAUZSZ010000064.1:5286923-5297149 GCA_034780575.1 Labeobarbus marequensis | reverse complement strand
ATCAGAGTCTGGATTTGTCAGATGGCGATTATGCTAGTGATGCCCCTAGTGAGACTCGATTCAATGAAGAACATCACACTTCTACTTCTATGTCCAGTTCTTCAAGCTTCAGCAGCGATTCTGAACTGAAGAGCTTAGAAGGGTCTATGGCTAACGGCTCCAGAAAAACAGAAGAAAGGGGGGCTGACAGTGACTTTAGACAACCCTCTGCTTCTGAGCTCCTCACAATGGAGTTCCCAAAAGTCAAAGTCATTCCAGAAGACACCACTCATGGCATGGGACAAGAGCAACTATATTCTCCAATCAGGTTTTGCAGAAAGATTATGTTTTTAACCTAGTAATATGATTTTTACTCTAGCCCTCAAGCTCAAGTTTCTATCTCTGAATTCACATATTCATGAGTTTGACCAGGGAAGAGATGGGAGAGCATGGTTTTAATGGTGAGGATGGCTGCAGACCTTTCCTCAGGCCTAAAAAAGAACTACATGAACCTCAGGTAGAATCAGCAAGCCATTTTAGACAAGTTTACATCATGACTCAATGTGTGAATCCACTTTATTTCTCACATACATAAGGGGCTTTTCACAATGATTCCTCAAAGAACCTTTCACTAAATAGTTCTAAAAAGAATCATTCTTTTAGTGTGAAGAACATTTTAAGAACCTTTTTCCACTTTAAAGAACTTTTTATGCAGTGGAAATGTTTTAAAGATGTTTAATTTTCTTCATGAATGGCATGCCTTATCCTTAAATGGTTTCAATAGCGAATTTCCATCCAGAAAATACTTAATGTGTTATGTTTAAATCTTTGTGCATGTAGGATCTGAGACTGCAGATCTCATCTCTGAAGCAGCAGTTGATGGAGATGGAGTCTCACTGGTCGCAGGCCCAGAGTCTCCTTCAGAGCTGTGTTGAAGCCCTCACCCGAGAAAACCAGGAGCTTCACAGCAGGCTTAATGTGAACAAGAGATCGCACCAGAGTGCTGGTTCCTCTGCTCTTCAGTCTGGATCATATAGCACGGTCAGAGGAAATTCAAACCACTATTTTTCCACAAAAATTATGTATACATAAATATACATAAATTATATAAAAATATATAAACACAGACACACACACATATATATATATATATATATATATATACTTAGATATAAATGGAAAGCAGGGCAAAAAAATGAATTAACATATTTGAGTGATTAAATATTGAAGGCAATATTACCGTTGGTCTTTACACAAAACAAAAAAAAACAAAAATCTGTTTATATACTGTATCTGTATGCATATGCTGTTCACTTTTTTATTGTTTGTGGGTTTAATCTATTAAAAGACTTTGTGATTATTAATACTGGCCTCAATGAATAACATATGTTGCACTTCAGTTTGAGCAGAGAAGGGAAGAACCACAGACCCATCGCATAAGAAGCACAACTCCAGCCTTTAACAAACCCTTCATCCATAGGACACAGCAGGACAATGTTAGTATTCTAACATTATAAATGTACATTAATAACAACAAGAACGGTTTTTCAATCTGTAAACCATTTTTGTAGCTTTAAAGTAAATATTTCCTTATTTATGTTTAGTCATTTTTAGTCAGACTAGTTGAGCTAAACTCATTTCCTGTAAACCCGCTGAGGTGTGTAATATGTTCTCAAGTGCCTTTAAGCTCCTCAGAAATAATTCATGATGACTCTCAAAGCCCAGTGTCAGATAATTGACTCAGTTCTTTATAACTAATTCATGCATGTGCAATGAATCTACCCATCTCCATTTCATAGTGTAAGTGTTAAATCCTGATTTTGTGTTGTAATTTTGTTTATAATTTATGAACTTTTTTAAATTAGTTTTATGAACTAATTTATGAGCTATTCAATATAAATGGAACATTTAGTCAGACCAGTATATAGCAGCATTTTTATGTAATATATTTATTCAATCACTTTGCGTGTTTTTGACACACATAATACAGATCACGTTTCTTATACTTCAGTCCTGATTTGCAGTAGGCTAAACATGTTCTTGTTTTATGTATAAACTTAACTCAAATTTTGTTATATTCATAAAATAAAATTCCTTTTTTAGATATTTTACTGGAAAACAGAACAAAAATATTGATATATTTCTGATACATATATGATTTTTCTTCTCCTTGAATGACCAGGCAAATGGATGTTCTGTTACCAAAACTCACAGGCTAACAGAATGCATCAGTGCATCATAGTATCATAATGACACTTTTGTCCACAGGGAAGTTTGGTTTGTCATCATACTAACTGCAATAATAAACAAATGGCATCCCAGGCCAGAAAAAACAAAGTACGAGAGGAAACCCGCTATCCAGATGGAAGGGTAAATGACAGTGTCTTGCATTTCGAAATTTCAGTTACACGAAGCATGCAAAATTTATTTCAAAATGCTCTACTTTTAATTAGGTAGAGCATCTTTTTTGGAGTGGATGTCGTGTGATCACATTCCGCAATGGAACGAAGAAAGAGATTGGTGTTGATAAGTCAGTCACTGTTACGTTCTCCAATGGAGATGTTAAACGAACGCTGACTGATGGGACTGTGGTGTGTATCACGAGTGAATAAGGAAGTCTTATCAAGTCTGTTCCCACAGTTACTGGTGTATTGCAACATTTCGAAATTCACTGATTATTTTGTGGTCATCCACCGGAACACTAACATGTTCCTACAGGCCCAAACCTTTGGTTTTTGTCTCATGATGCTGCAGATGTGTCACACTTTTTCGTCTGTTCCTGCATTTGTGTTCTTGAAATAAGTCTTCAAATCAGGGTTATTACAGCTTTTTTGTTTTTTATATTTGGTTTCCGGTTTCATTATGGTTTCAAGTGCAGACTAAATCATTTTTCTTTTTTCAGTTCTTTAGCAGTTATACCAAAGCACCACAAATGACAAAAGTAGTTTTGCTTTGTTTTTTGTCCAGGCAGTCTTTTGTTTATTTTCAGTGATTTTTGGTGGTGGTGATCAGGAAGTTTCCTTTCAATTAGCACAGGTTTTGTATCTAGTTTTAGAACTGATTGTTCGTAGACCTTGTTGATTCAAGCTTATGCCCAGATTATTTGTGGATAATCTTGGCAGTGTTGACTAAAAACTGTGGTGAATAAGCTCAAATCAGTGAAGCCTATGATCGATCAGTTTAAAAAATAAATACAAAACCTGTGCTAATCGAAAGAAAAAAAGTTGATAGAAAGATTGAATCCAGTATTTGGTGGAATGAGAAATTTATAAGGCCAGTAATTTTTGATCAGAAACACCATAAGTGTAACAAGACGGGGGAAATCCCCCCCAAAACTACAAAAATTGTAAAATAAATAAATACATAAATAAATAAGTAAAAGGAGATGTTATACCCATGTGTGAGCAAAGTTAATAAGTTTAAATCCAATGCATTAAGTCAAAAAGACAGAAACACAACATGAGGGTTAAATGAACAATTAAACCGTTTTAAATTTCTCAGTTGACAATTTAACCTCTTTACATTTAGATATACTACTATAATGATGCTCGAACAACACACTCAACTTATCCATCTGGGTTGGAGGTTGTGCACTTTCCAAACAACCAAAGAGGTTAGGAAAAATGATGTGAAAGACTTTCTTTCATTGACAAACACTTAAGTTGTAAATAATATGGATCATTATAGTATACTTGCATTCTTTGTAAAGCTTTCTTTGTAATTATTTGTGAATGTTACATTTAACAGCATCCTGATGGTACAAGGGAGATATCCTTCCCGGATGGCACGGTCAAGATTCTCCACGCCGATGGTCGAGAAGAGACCATTTTTCCAGATGGAACTGTTGTCAAGATATCACAGTAAGATAAATATCTGCTTCCCTGTTTGTTTGTTTCTTTTTTCTTCTCATCAACTCCCTTACACTGTTTCCACAGACATGGGAAAAAGGTGGTGGAGTTTACTAATGGGCAGAGAGAGATTCACACGTCACAATACAAGCGGAGGATGTACCCGGATGGAACAGTTAAAACTGTCTACACAAATGGGAGGCAAGAAACAAAGTTCTCATCTGGGAGGGTTCGCATTAAGAACAATGCAGGCCTCATTATAATGGACAAAAAATGAACTTCTAAAAACCCTTTTCATATTTATTTGTTGTTTTTATATTGACAAAGAATTTAGTAACTATTTTTATGCATATTTAACTGACCTAATACTTTTTGGAGTTTCAAGTGCTGTTTTGTACTTTATTAATTTATTATTTAAACTGTATGACAATCGGATGAACTAAGCCTGTTTATTTTTACATGTACTGTCAGCAGGCGTCTTGTATTGCTAAGAGTTCCTCTCAGCATGAACACATCTGATACAGTGTGCAGATGAAGACTTGTGACCCTCTGACCTAGTGCTGACACTGTACTACATTGCAACACTGTGGTTTCAGTAGAGGAACATTCCTAAAATAGTAAGAGAGAGCTGGTAACGTCGTTGATAACAGTTTAGGGAAACACTTATTTTTCTTAGAGTTCAGTTAAAATGTATTCTTAATGTAATTTTTTTTAGTCTTTATTTACAAGTAGCCATACGTTATTTATTTAATAATACATCATTTTAATTAGTCATCACTCAGTCAGAAGATATATATCATGTTGTGTTCTTTTCTGATTTGGTCACAATATTATTCTGTTCTACAGAAAGAGAACAACCCTGTGTTCATTTACTGTTGTTTTTGAAGGGTGGATTTTAAGATAAGTTACATTTTCCTTATGTTATGCCTTTAGAAATTTCCTATTTCCTAAGTTTATGGAAACTATGCAAAGATATGCGTTGCTTGTTTGTCTTAATTGAGCATTAAACCTGAGGATGTTTTGTGGTTGTATTGTCTGACCTTAGTATGTGTATGTAAAATATACACTACCTTTCAAAAGTTGTTTGTTTTTTTTCAAAAGTAATTAACACTTTTATTAAACAAAAATGATTTCTGAAGGATCATGCATGTGACACTAAAGACTGGAGTAATGGCAGCGGAAAATTCAGCTTTGGCATCACAAGAATATTAAATATATTTATAAAAATATATTAAAATAGAAAACGGTTCTTTCAAATATAACATTACTGTATTTTTGCACAAATAAATGCAGTCTTGGTGAATATAAGAGTCCACAAAAATTGAACAAAAAACAAACTTTTGAAAGGTAGTGTATATATTGACATTTTTTTACTTTTTTGTTTACCTCTGTTATATTTTCACACACACGCGCGCGATTACTATATATTGCATGTACCCTTCCCAGTTTCCTCTTCTTGTGTTGTGTTGTAATTACAAACTTAAATAATTAAAAAACAACTTAATTAAAAACAAAATACATTTATTTGACTTCTGAATTTGAGGAGCAGCATTTGCTGAGAAGAGGTGGATCTTTCGGCCCCCAAAGCAGAGGCTCAAATTTGTCGCTGACACCAATGCTCTGACTGCTTTCCACTTTCGTTCTGTCTTTTTCATTAAAGGAAGATGCCAGTCGGTTTTTGATTTTATGAACCTCGTTCACAATAGCCTTAACATCCGCTTGGTCCTGAGAGGCTTTCCACGTAGCTTCATTAAAGGGAAACGTCAGTATGAAGTCGCCAACACGACAAGGAGGGATGCCTCTGTCTTGAGTTGTGCTGTTCCACGGGACGGCTGGAGATTTGAGTTTACGTACGTGAAGAGATGGTAACTTGCATACGGTAGATGGTGCATTTCTATGCGATTGCCTCGTGCTTTTAAATGTTGTGAGTTTCAGGCCATCAGATTCCACCTCGTCATTCATTTCCTCAAACTTCTGAGGATCCCTTTAATGTCCAATTGATTTGGAATTGGGGTGAATGGGCCAAGTAGCATAACCGATGTTATTACTAGCACAAACATTTACAGAAGTGCCTTGAGAACTTGAAGAGCTTGAGATAGACTGATTCCTGTTTTTGTTGCCTAATGGAGTTGCATGTAAAGTCTTGGGCAACAAAAACCCTTGAGAGATTTTTGGCCGTAAATACCGGCTACCCGATCTCTTTCTGCAATATCCATTCTGTCTGAAACTATCAATCATCCTGTAGTTCATCAGGTCAATGATATCACTGATCAGCCCTTTCTTGACACTTATATCAGCAGGGCAGTCCAATGAAAGTGCAGGACTGTAGTTGACCTCTAGAAGCCATGGTTTGTAGCTGGCGTCGATGAGGATGTCAAACCCCAACAGTTCTAGACAGTTGGGGCTGGAGGGAACGCAAGGAACCGCTGTGAGCAGAGTCAGCGTAACGATATTGCTGATCCTGTGCCATAACAGAAGTTCGTTGACATCTTGTTTGTGAAGAAAACTGCGGAATCTGCTCATGGTCCACTTGCATCCTCGACCCACTCGCTCTTTGTCTGTGGTGTAGCACATTCCAAACTTATTAATGCTGGTATTTGTCAAATGAGAGTACAGGCTCTCTAAAGAAGCAAGGTTGTACTTTTCTGTCGCGAAACGCACTAGGCCTTCCTGGTGCATGTAAATCACAAGAGGAGAGAAGCTTTTTACGCGAACGTAAATGCATAGATCAAACTTGTAGCCTGAAATGAGAAGCGGGTTGCTGATGTATCTCTGCACAATTACCGAAGAGTCGAAGACCAAGTCCTTGATATCCTCAAACAGAAATATACCTCTTCCTCTCGACAAGTCAGCTTGCTTACAAATCCAGTAGCATGACTTCCCTCTGTCAGTAATGCGATCCCTAGTGTACACCCCTAGAAACTTTGTGTATTCATTTGGCAATATGAAAGCAGCAGGGCTGAAGTCGTACAGGGCTGCGCCGAAAGCGATCTTCATTCTTCTCATGTGTCGTGCCAGACAGTCCTTGCGTGTAATCTGGCTCATTTTGGGATGGTGGTTCAGTCTCTGCCATGGCAGGATGTTTTCGTAGTCAGACTTTCGGAAGCCAGAGGCTCTCCAGTAGAGGTTCCAGTCTCCTTCCTCCTGCTCCTCTTCATCGTACTCCTCCAGCAGCACCTCACGTACCACCTGCAGAGCCCCTCCATGCAGTCTGAACACCAGGGGAGCAAAACCACATTCCCTTTCGGCCATAGAGAAGAGCCCAGTGCCTCCAAGAAATCATGTTAATCGGTTCTCTGAATTCTGCATGGAATAGGAGCAATCACATTGGTTTAATTTTCCAATGGATCCTGCTGTTCTCCTCTGGAAATGCTTGCCCTTGCTACTTATTATACAAATCAGTTAGTAATTAATATAGGCTTTAAATTATAAGTCATGTGAATACAGTGCATGCCACTGTATTAACATTTCTGTTAAAGTTTGAAAAAATAATTTGAAAAAGTAATAATAATAAAGAAAACAAATGAAAGAAAACTAAAAAAAAAAAAAAAAAAAATGCAGTCATATGGCCAGCTGTTTAAGCGAGGATTTTCAATCTTTTAGATGCAATAGGTCCTCCAAATACAATCATATTCATATGAAGGACACCTATCTTAAAAAGGAATTTTATAGGTTATTAAATGAAGGCACAATATGTCGGAAATATTGCTTAGAATTTTTTTTTGTTTTTGTTCAATTTTCTGTTGCATTTTCTATTCATAGTACTCTACTGTATTCATTCATTCATTTATTAATTTTAATCTAATTAGCCTTTATCTTAAATGTACTTTTTTAATTGTCTATTTGTACATTTTTTTCCCCTGAGCTTCTTCATGGACCCACTATAGTATTCCCTTTCAGCCTCCAGTTTGAAGACTCCTGGTCTAGAGTCTCTTAGAAACTTGAAAATATTGACTTAATCTAGTTATGGCAGTCATGATACCATATTTACGCATTGACTGATGAATACCAGATCATTTTTGTGCATGTAAACTGTCACAGTACGATTATGACTCAAAAGAAAGACATTTTTAATTACGCCCACGAAATAAAGCACAGCCTTGTATTGCCAGCATGGTTTTTAACAACCATTCATATAATTTACCTCAGTTTTAGTTTTCAGATATGTCTCGGGGACATTTAAATTGAATATATTATAGCTTCACTGTTGAAATGGAAAAAAATATATAAATCTTCAGTACCATTGTCTCTGTTCAAGGTTGTTATACTGGGGAAACTGGGGTATGTACGAAGATTAGTGTATTTTATAAGACATTTGATTTTAAATATGTTATTAATTGCCAAAAAACTGAAGACGTTATCCTATAAATGAAAAAAAAAACATATTTCAGACATTTTAAAAGTGAAGTTGAATCATAGACCTCTTGTCACATAATTGCATTAAATTCATATAAAATGATTTTTTTCTGCAAATGTTATTCCCACACAGCTTCGCCTTATCGCGCACATGTTCAGATCAGAACATAATAGACAAGAAGAAAACACTGTCACCTACTGGAGATTAAAATAGCCTACACCTACAAAAAGGTAAGACTGGCAAGGACCAGTTTACTATCAGTGAAAATGCTGCCATCTGCTGGTCACAACATAAACCAATATAGAGGCTGTAGCGCGCTGATCTGTAATATTATTCAAATATTGTACATTAGTGCACAGGCAATAAAACATTACATGTTATATGTACCATAAGGGAGAAAACATAAAGAAATACAATGGTTCATATCAGCTTGCTGGTGTACAGAGACAGCAGGTTGGGCAATGAATGAATTTGTCATGGTTATTAAAATTGGAGGTTTGTCATGTAAAATTCTCACTGCTTAAAGGAGTATAGATCATAATTTCACTGTATTATCAGCCCATTGCAGTTTTGCTGATTTTCTTTTAGGTTTAGATGCTTTTTTATTACAGTTTTCCTGAATTGAAAAATATCTTAAAACTGTTTATTTCCAGGTTTAGTCCCTGATATTTGGAATACACAGAGTGTCGTGGACACAGAATTTTTGTACGCTATCTGGTAAGAATCTAAGCACATGTTTTAAAGTTGTTTTCTTCAGTTGTATAACTCTGTTTTAGAGCTGTCATAAAATGTTTCTTGTAAGCTGTGAATGTCTTCGTCACACATTTATTACTATCATTCAGAGATGTCTAACCTGAGTTATTACCTGTATTACAACCCAGATGCACAGAATGAAATTCAATTATTTTATTTTGATTCACTGTTACATTGTTCACTTCTTACATAACAGTAAAAGCCACTGCTTCAGGAAGAGATCTGATCTGTGATTCTTTTTTCTTTTTTTTTGTAAAAAAGCTTCGTAATGACTTACTCAGACTAATCTATATGAATATGTCAGGAAGATCCTGTAACATGCAGAAATTCCCTTTAGACATTGCTGATAAAGGCTGTAAAGAATATAATCTGTGCAGAATCTTTTTTATTCTATTATTTTAATCTTGTGGCAATATTTACATTTCATGTAATATTCTGTCTGGAATTGTTATTATATAATTTTATAGTAAGATTATTCTATCATTTCCTACATTATTTTTTATGTTCTAAGTTCTCATTTTATTATCTGGATCTTGTAGATTTGGCATGTGATCTTTGACTCAGCATAATGATGTCGCTGGTGTAATTTATTTCAAAGTCATGTTTATGGGAAAACTGCCGATTTATTACATAGACATCAGTCTCAAAATAATACAAGCCTGCTTTATGATCATATTTTTAATATGATCTCCTAATCTACTAAACACTGTTCATGTTAACCTGACATATTCGTATTTATTGATCTGCTGCATATGAGGTAAATGCAACAAACATATTAAAAGAAAAACATATTTTAATGGATATACAGAAAGAAATGATTTCTGCTTTTGTACAGAAATAAAAAAATAAAGAAAATTATCAAAACATTTACATGCTACATCATAAAACAGAATAGCTTCTCAACACTTTGCAAACATACTGTAAAAATAATCTCTAAATGACAACCAAAAAAATCAACACTTTACATACTGAGATACGCACTGATGCAGAAATATCAACCAAAATCTATTTACATTTTTGTCTGAGAAATAATATCTTTGAAATCTTTGTCATTCGGTTCTTTGAGGTCAGCCTTTTCTGGTTTGTGCAAGTCGTCAATAGTCACTTGTGGAGTTGGATGCTTGTACTCGTTGTACTCAACGTAAAGGTAAGTTACCATGGTAAGGGCAAGAACAGCCAAAGCAATGTAGATTTTGGTGGACAGGCAGATGTATGTGCTGTAAGCAAAGGCTATAACAAAACCGAGTGACTCCCACATGCGGTAGTTGGCAAATGCTGCTTCTTTGTGC
>JAUZSZ010000064.1:4353060-4370392 GCA_034780575.1 Labeobarbus marequensis | reverse complement strand
GTAGGTGGATATGTGGTCTCTGGGGATCATGGTGGTGGAGATGGTGGATGGAGAACCTCCGTATTTCAACGAGACACCGATAGCAGCGATGAAGAGACTGCGGGACGAGCCGGCGCCGACCGCCAGAAACATCAGCAGGGTAAAACCAGCACAATTTAGCAACTAAAACTGAAACTTAAACCTATATTCATTTCAAAATCAATTGAGTTTAGCTCAACTTGATGTACTAAAATAACTAAAACTGAAATAAAAATGAATAAAAAAACAGAAAATATAAAAATTGCAGTTTTTATTAATAAAAAATTATCCCCAATGACACTAAAAAACACTGAATGTGAAACCATAACATGCATATGATTTTTTTCCTGCCCATTTCATGCATTGTTATTGTACAGTACAACTATAAAAATCATTAATTGAAATAATGTTGAGATTAAATATAAATATTAGATGAAACACTTAAACTTAAAAAATGTAAATGAAAATTAGAAATGTTTAAAAATACTAGTTTGTAAAACTGAAAAATAAATAAATAGAAAAATAAAGCTTAACAGAAATCTTTAAAAAAAAAAGAAAAATGACATTTTCTAATTAAAAAAGCTGAAATGAAATAAAATATACATTTAAAAAATTGTAAATGAAAATCATACATTTTTAAAAGTACTACAATTACTAAAACTAAAACTGAAAAATTAATAAAACCTAAATAGAAATATTAACAACAAACAAAACTGAACAAAAACACATAACAAAATCACTGAAATTAAAATTGTAAAAACAAAAGCTATTATAAATCTAGCATATAAAAATAAAAGCTAATTCAAAATATTAACATATACTATAAATATATAAATAATACAAAAACAACACTGATTTCACTTAAATTAAACTGCTAAAAATCATTTTCATTCATTAAAAAAGCCTAAATGAAATAAAATAGAAATATTAAACACTTAAACTAAAAAATAAAAATAAAAATTGTGAATGTTTAAAAGTACTACAATTACTAAAACAGAAAAATTATTAAAAGTTAAATAGGAATGTATTTAAAATATGAATAAAAATGACAAAAGCACATAAAATTACTAGTTAAAATTGTAAAGATAAAAGCTAATTCAAAATAATAGCAAATATTATAAATAGTATATAATTAATATTAAAACAACACTGATTTCATGCATAAATTAAATAAAATCAATTCATTATAACATGTCTTAATTCCCAGGTGAAAAATAGTGCACTTCCCTAATATACTTAAAGTGCTTTATTTTCGCACACACGTTTTCTACTTAATATACTAAAAATGATTCTTTAGTACTTAAGACAAACTTAAGTGTACTCAACTGTACTATTTTGAGACAGCATGAATATGAACTAAAATGCGCTTTAACATACTATCTCTGTATTTAAAAAATGTATTTAGTTAGCACTTGTAGCACACTTGAACCCATCTTTCATACACTAATGATCCTAAGTACTAAAGAATCATTTTTAGTATACTAAGTACAAAATTAGTGCACAAAAATAGAGCACTTAAAGTACATTATGGAAGTGTACTTTTTCCCCCAAAATCTACTTAATGATACTTAAAATGAAGAAAATGAAGTCTGTTTAGGACCATAAGGTTATGTTTGTTCATTATGATGTTTGGCATTATATTAAACTCTGGTGTATACTAATGCTAATAAACTGCATCTGTGGTGTGATCAGATCTCTCCCATTCTGAGGGACTTTCTGGACTCGATGTTGACTCGTGATCCGCTGGAGAGAGCGAGCGCTGGAGATCTGCTTCAGCACCCCTTCATGCTGCAGGCTGCTTCTCCTCGCTGTCTGGTGCCCCTGGTGGAGCAGTACCGCAAACGCATGTCTCGATGCTGACTGCACTTTATGACTGTGAAACCTTCCTGAACTACTGAAACCCTGAGCTGGACTGCTGGTGTTCCCTCTGGAGGAAAACCGGAACAATTCACCCCAAAACCATCATTCTGTCAGCATTTACGCCGCTTATTCTAATGCACAGAAGCTTTGACATTGTGTAATACAGACTGGGCTGGTGGGTTTATTAAATCCAGCTGATGATCATTCGCAATGTATGGACACCTGTTTCTGCTACACAACAACCAATTAAAATGTAACTGTGAAATGTTAACTTACAGTTGTGAGACAAAAAATGGTAATTCTAAGAAGAAAACTCAGAATTGCAAGAAATAAAATTGGAATTGCGAGATACAGTCAGAATTGGTGGTGAAAAGGTCAGAATCAGAAATGTGAGAATTGTGAGGAACAAAAAACTGAGAATTGTGAAAAAGTCTGAATTGTGAGAAAAAATGTAATTGTAAGATATAAGTCAGAATCGCGAGATATGAACTAAGAATTGTAATAAAATTTAATTTCAAGAAAAAAAGTCTGAATTGCAAAATATGAAGTCAGAATTGCAAGACAAAAGCAGAATTGTGAGAAAAAAATAGAATTGCGAGATATAAAGTCTGAATTGTGAGGAAAAAAAATGAATTGTGAAAGTCTGAATTGCAAGAAAAAAATTTAATTGAAAGATATAAAGTCAGAATCGCGAGATATGAACTAAGAATTGTAATAAAAAAATTTAATTGCAAGAAAAAAGTCTGAATTGTGAGGAAAAAAATTTAATTGTGAAAAAGTCTGAATTGCGAGAAAAATGTAATCGTAAGATATAAAGTCAGAATCGCAACATATGAACTAAGAATTGAAATAAAATTTAATTTACAGAAAAAAGTCTGAATTGCAAAATATAAAGTCAGAATTGCAAGACAAAAGTAGAAATTGCAAGATATAAAGTCAGAATTGTGAGGGGAAAAAACGGAATTGTGAAAGTCTGAATTGCGAGAAAAATTTAATTGTAAGCTATAAAGTCAGAATCGCGAGATATGAACTACGAATTGTAATAAAAAAATTTAATGGCAAGAAAAAAGTATGAATTGTAAAATTGTGAGAGAACAAATAGAATTGTGAGATATAAATTTAGAATTGCAATAAAAAATAAACAATTTCGAAGGAAAAAAATTAGAATTGTGAGAAATAAACTCCAAAAAAAAAAATGTAAGGTATAAAGTCAGAATTGCGAGATATGAACTAAGAATAGTAATAAAAAATGTAATTGCAAGAAAAAAAGTCAGAATTGCGAAGTATAGTCAGAATTGAGAAAAAAAACTGAATTGTGAAATATAAACTCAGGTTTGCGAGTACAATTTGAATTGCGAGATATAAAGTCAGAATTGCAAGAAAAAAAAAATAATAATTGTGAGATATAAAGTCAGAATGACCTTTTTTTATTTTTTTATCCCGTGGCAGAAACAAGTGTCCATAACAATGAGATCAGAAACATGAATTATGAATCATGTTGACTTTAAAATTTAACACTTACTGCTGTACAGCTTTGGCTAAAATGATGTTAAATGTTATAATGAGCGTGACAGTGAAACTTCTTCTGTAATCCAGCAGGCCGTAGAGACACTCAGTGTCTGGATTTTGTATTTCAAGATTTGTTTTTTATTCATAGCTGTTTTTGCAAATGTCAAATCTGTCCCTCATTTTTAAGCATTAAATTTACAAACTGTGTTTGATCTGCGATATAAAGCATTGATTGTATTGAATACATGGTTTAAACAAGAAAGAAACAGCTTCTGAACCACAGGAAGCTGTTAAAGCATGTCTGATGATTGATGGCTGTTTAATAAGTCCTTATCAAATTCATGTAGATCATTTCAGAAATGTTGTCTCCTCCTGGCTGTTTTCATTCTGTAATCTGTATCTGATCACTCCGACCACACACGGATTATATCAAGCGTTGTGTAGCGTGAACACATGTGAACATGAACACTTCTGATGTAACTCCTTATTTACTGATGTAGCACTTCAATACATCTGATGAGAAATACTGACAAATATTTGGTGGTTTTACGCAACCTCCAGGTCAAAAACTAAAACTGAAAAATAAACCTAAAAAGAAATATAATGTAAAAACTAATAAAATGGGGAAAAAAACACCATATAAAAAAAAGGATTTAAATATTTATAAAAACTCATCTCAATTATACTGAAATAACACTGATTGTAAAATCATAATTTTGCATGGATTTTTTTCCCACATGAAGTGCTGTTATTGGACACTGATTAAATCTATTAAACATTTTTGTGAACTCAAGCAAAGCTGAAAAGAAATAAAATGGAAATATTAGACAAAACACTTAAAAATGTGATAAAAATTCTAAATATTTAAAAGGACAGCAATTACTAAAATTAAAACTGAAAAATAAATTAAAGCTAAATAGAAATAAAAAAACAAAAATGAATAAAAATGGCAAAAGCCCATAATTACTAAACTTGAAACTGTAAAAATAAAAACTAATATAAATTACATGCATAACTTTAAAACCATTTGAAACATTTTTGTTAATAGATGAAATTAAAATATAAAAATTTTAAATATATAAAACAAAAATGAAAAGAAATGACAAAAGCAGATCAAATTACTAAACTGAAGTGTAATATATCTCACTTTTAATAACAAACTATTAAAAATCATTTTTGTTCATTGAAATAAATGAAATTAAAACATGAATTAGACAAAGCACTTAAAAATGATAAATGTTGCTTTAGCAGTTAACTGAAATAAGATTAAATGCTACAATTACTAAAACTGAAAGCTAATTAAAGCTAAATAAAAATATTTAAAAACTAAAAGCAAATAAAATTACTATGCAAATTAATATATATTTATTTAATATATATTTATGCATATTAAAATGAAACTAAAATAATACTGTGAAATCAAACATTGAAAATATAAAAATACAAGCATAAATATATAAATAAATACTAAACCAATGCTGCTTTCACGCACTAAATAAAATCACTTCATTACATCATGACCATCATAATTCTACCCAAAATCTGTTTGAGATTTCAAATTAAAGTTTGCATAAAGAAAATTGATTTTTTGTTCATCAGCTAGTCCTTTTGTCATTGCTTAGAGCATTTTATTAGGAATATCGGGCCTCATTCATTAAATGTAAGTCATTCGTAAACCATTCTTAGTTTCACAGATTTCTTGTTTCATGAATGAGGCTCAGCTCAGCGACAATACAGAGAGGCAGACAATAACACGAAGAACAACCTTCTTTTCATTCCTGCGTTCTATTTCTGGGGTGTTTCTGAGTGAGGATGAGTCGAGACGTCCTTCGCTGTCAGCGATCTCACAGGCGTCTTCAGCATTTATCAGAGGAGCGCTGATAAAGTCCAACAAATATAAAAGAAACACATTCCTGACTCTCAGCTCCCATTAGAGCACATCTTTGTCCTACTTAAGGCGAACATTACATGATCTGTTTTCTGTTTAGTATTGCCCATGCAATATGTTCCTAAATTATTTTATTATATTATTTTGGCATATATGTATGTTACTGTTCTGTACTGTAAAGTTCAGAGTAAGATTTTATTGTACTTTTTATGTTCATGTTTTTTTATGTTAAGGCTGCATTTATTTAAATAAAAACAGTAAAAACAGTGAAATATTATTATACTTTAAAATAGCTGTTTTCTGTGTGAATATCTGTTAAAATGTAATTTATTTCTGTGATCAAAGCTGAATTTTCAGCATTATTACTTCAGTCTTCAGAAATCATTCTAATATGTTAATTTGCTGAAACATTTCTGATTATGTGGAAAACAGTTCAATATTTTTGTGAAAACCATACAACTATTTTTTTCAGGATTCTTTGATGAATAGGAAGTTCAAAAGAACAGCATTTAATTGAAGTAGAAATCTGTTGAAACATTATAAATGTCTTCACTGCCACTTTACTGAAAATAAAAATACAAGTTATAAAAAATAGCTATAAAATATAGTTACTTTTGATCAATTTAATGTGCCCTTAATAAAAAGAAAAAGAAAAAAACTTATCTTATATATGAACATATTGCAATACAAAAATTAACACACACAAAAAAAAAACCAACAAAAAAAAAAACACTTTTTTGCATTCCATTCCAACCATTTTTTTTCCGTTACAAATATATTATTAGCATAACAACTTAACCAAAAAAAAAAAAAGTGGTCTCAGGTTTTTGGGCTCCACTGCATTTTTCTAAACCATGAATCACATAAACAATGTGTTTATGCATAAGATATGATGTATCACATTGCATTAATTGCAAAGAAAATGTGAGAATCATGGTTAATGCTAGAGGTATGTCTAACATTTCTAAAGGATGGAAACAATCAGGGAGTTGTTTGTTGTCTATATAAGGATATCAACAACTAAAGGTCTTGTTACTGACCCCACACCACATTTAACACTCCCTGCCCTTGTGTTCTTTCCTTTCACGTCCTTATTTGGATCTGTTACCCTCTATAAAAACCAAGCACTAGTGGTTTGCTTCTTTAAAGTTTCCTCAGCCGAGGTGTGCTCATCAAATCTCTCTGTACCTGGAAATCTCAAGCAGTCACTATGGGTGATGCTCTGATGGCAGAGTTTGGGAAGGCCGCTCCCTTTCTGAGGAAGTCGGACAAAGAGCGGCTGGAAGCTCAGACAAGAGTTTTTGACATCAAGACTGCATGCTTTGTTGTGGATGAAAAGGTGGAGTATGTGAAGGGGCAAATTGTCAGCAAGGAAGGAGGGAAGGCGACTGTAAAGACTGAGGATGGGAGGACCGTGACCGTCAAGGATGTAGACGTTCATCCCCAGAACCCGCCTAAATTCGATAAAATCGAAGACATGGCGATGCTCACTTTCCTTCACGAGCCTGCAGTGCTGTTCAACCTCAAAGAGCGTTATGCAGCCTGGATGATCTACACCTACTCAGGGCTGTTCTGCGTAACCGTCAACCCTTACAAGTGGTTACCCGTGTACGACTCGGAAGTAGTTGCGGCTTACAGAGGTAAGAAGAGATCAGAGGCCCCGCCTCACATCTTTTCTATCTCAGATAATGCTTATCAATACATGCTAACTGACCGGGAGAACCAGTCCATCCTTATCACCGGAGAATCTGGTGCTGGGAAGACCGTCAACACCAAGAGAGTCATCCAGTATTTTGCAAGCATTGCTGCCACGGGCGGAGCGACCGTAAAGAAAGACTCCAGCAAGGGAACCCTGGAGGATCAGATTATCCAGGCTAACCCTGCACTTGAGGCTTTCGGCAATGCTAAAACAGTGAGAAACGACAACTCATCTCGCTTTGGGAAATTCATCCGCATTCATTTCGGGACTAGCGGTAAACTATCCTCAGCTGATATCGAAACGTACCTGCTGGAGAAGTCTCGGGTGACCTTTCAACTGAAAGCTGAGAGGAACTATCATATCTTCTTCCAAATACTGTCCAATGAAAAGCCTGAACTACTGGACATGATGTTGATCACCAATAATCCATATGACTACTCTTACATCTCCCAAGGAGAAGTATCCGTCGCGTCCATCAATGACAACGAGGAGCTGCTTGCTACTGACAAGGCATTTGACGTACTTGGCTTCACAGCTGAAGAAAAGATGGGAGTCTACAAGCTGACGGGTGCTATCATGCACTATGGCAATATGAAGTTCAAACAGAAACAGCGTGAAGAGCAGGCAGAGCCTGACGGTACTGAAGATGCAGATAAGGCAGCTTATCTAATGGGGCTGAACTCTGCTGATCTGCTCAAAGGACTCTGCCATCCAAGGGTCAAGGTAGGCAATGAGTACGTTACAAAAGGACAGAGTGTGGACCAAGTGTATTACTCAATTGGTGCACTGGCAAAGTCAGTGTATGAGAAAATGTTCAACTGGATGGTGGTAAGAATAAACCAATCCCTTGACACAAAGCAACCTCGGCAATATTTCATCGGCGTGCTAGACATTGCTGGCTTTGAGATCTTTGATTTCAACACGTTTGAACAACTCTGCATCAATTTTACCAATGAAAAGCTGCAACAGTTTTTCAATCACCACATGTTCGTTTTGGAACAAGAGGAATACAAAAAAGAGGGGATTGACTGGGAGTTCATTGACTTTGGGATGGATCTGCAAGCCTGCATCGATCTGATTGAGAAACCCCTAGGGATCATGTCCATTCTCGAGGAAGAATGCATGTTTCCCAAGGCCAGTGATCAGACATTCAAAGCAAAGCTGTATGACAACCATTTGGGCAAGACAAACATTTTCCAGAAGCCGCGAGTTGTGAAGGGAAAGGCAGAAGCACACTTTGCCTTGGGCCACTATGCAGGTACTGTTGACTACAATATTTCCGGCTGGCTGGTGAAGAACAAAGACCCACTGAATGAAACCGTAGTAGGGCTCTATCAGAAATCTTCTTTGAAATTGTTGAGTCATATATTCATAAATTATGCAGCAGTAGAGGGAGCAGAAAAGTCTGGTGGGAAAGGGGCCAAGAAAAAGGGGTCATCTTTTCAGACAGTGTCTGCCCTGCACAGAGAAAACCTTAACAAATTAATGACCAATCTGAAAACCACACACCCACACTTTGTCCGTTGTTTGATTCCAAATGAGAGAAAGACTCCTGGAATCATGGACAACTGTCTGGTCATGCACCAGCTTCGCTGCAATGGTGTACTGGAGGGTATCAGGATTTGCAGGAAAGGTTTCCCAAACAGGATCCTCTACGGTGATTTCAAACAGCGGTACAGAATTCTAAATGCATCTGCCATCCCAGAAAGTCAGTTCATTGAAAACAAGAAAAGTGCAGAGAAGCTGTTAGGCTCACTAGACATTGACCACACACAATACAAATTTGGCCACACAAAAGTCTTTTTCAAAGCTGGCCTGCTCGGTACGTTAGAAGAGATGCGAGATGACCAACTCGCTCGTATCCTTACTAAGATCCAAGCTTATGCTCGTGGATTACTGATGAGAGTTGAGTATCAGAAAATGGTGGAACAAAGAGATGCCCTGATGGTCATCCAGTGGAACCTTCGTTCCTTCCTTGGTGTGAAAAACTGGCCATGGATGAAACTGTTCTTTAAGATAAAACCTTTGCTAAGGAGTGCCGAGACTGAAAAGGAGATGGCAAACATGAAGGATGAATTCAGTAAGTTAAAAGAAGCGTTGGAGAAATCTGAGTCCAGGAGGAAAGAGTTAGAGGAGAAGATGGTCAGTCTTCTTCAAGAGAAGAATGATTTGCTTCTTCAGCTGCAATCAGAGCAAGACACCCTAACGGATGCTGAAGAACGATGTGAACAGCTCATAAAAAGCAAAATCCAGCTAGAAGCAAAAGTCAAAGAGCTGTCAGAACGTATAGAGGATGAGGAAGAGATAAACGCAGACCTCACAGCCAAGAAACGCAAATTGGAGGATGAATGTTCTGAGCTCAAGAAAGATATAGATGACCTAGAGCTGACATTGGCCAAGGTGGAAAAGGAAAAACATGCCACTGAGAACAAAGTAAAGAATCTGACCGAAGAAATGGCATCTCTTGATGAAAACATAATGAAACTCACCAAAGAGAAAAAAGCTCTACAAGAGGCTCACCAGCAAACACTGGATGACCTTCAAAGTGAGGAGGATAAAGTAAATACATTGACAAAAGCAAAAGCTAAGCTTGAACAACAGGTGGATGATCTTGAGGGCTCATTGGAGCAAGAGAAAAAAGTTAGGATCGACTTGGAGCGAAGCAAAAGAAAACTGGAAGGAGACGTGAAACTGACTCAAGAGAATGTAATGGATTTGGAGAATGACAAACAGCAGATAGAGGAAAAACTTAAAAAGAAAGACTTTGAAATTAATCAGCTGAACGGAAGGATTGAAGATGAGCAAACGGCTTCAGCACAGTTGCAGAAAAAACTAAAAGAAAATCAAGCTCGAATTGAAGAACTGGAGGAGGAGCTGGATGCGGAGCGTGCTGCTCGTGCAAAGGTGGAAAAACAAAGATCTGATATTTCTCGAGAACTGGAGGACATAAGTGAGCGCCTGGAAGAGGCAGGTGGGGCCACATGTGCTCAGGTAGAACTCAATAAAAAAAGGGAGGCAGAGTTTCAAAAGTTGCGCAGGGACCTTGAGGAAGCCACCCTTCAGCATGAGACCACTACTGCCTCCCTTCGGAAGAAGCATGCAGACAGTATGGCTGAACTAGGGGAACAGATTGACAATTTGCAAAGGGTCAAACAAAAGTTAGAGAAAGAAAAAGTTGAATTCAAGTTGGAATTGGATGACCTTTCTTCAAACATGGAGAGTGTGGTAAAAGCCAAGGTAAATCTTGAAAAGATGTGCCGTTCACTGGAAGATCAGATGAATGAATATAGGTCAAAAGCTGAAGAAGCCCAGAGAGCTCTGAATGATTTGTCTACCCAGAAATCCAAGCTGCTGACTGAAAATGGGGAACTTGGACGACAATTTGAAGAGAAGGAATGTCTGATTTCCCAACTTACTAGAGGAAAGACCTCCTACACCCAGCAACTTGAAGACTTGAGAAGGCAACTTGAGGAAGAGGTGAAAGCAAAGAATGCTCTTGCGCATGCTGTACAGTCAGCCCGTCACGATTGTGACTTACTAAGAGAGCAATTTGAGGAGGAACAAGAAGCAAAAGCTGAGCTCCAACGGGCATTATCCAAGGCCAATACAGAGGTAGCAACATGGAGGGCAAGGTATGAGACCGACGGAATTCAGAGAATGGAGGAACTGGAGGAAGCCAAGAAGAAGCTTGTACAAAAATTGCAAGAAGCAGAGGAAGCAGTGGAAGCAGTGAATGCAAAGTGTTCTTCGCTTGAGAAAACAAAACATCGCCTGCAAAATGAGATTGAGGATCTGATGCTAGACCTTGAACGGTCGAATGCAGCATCAGCGGCCCTGGACAAAAAACAGAGATCCTTTGACAAAGTCATTGCAGAGTGGAAACAAAAGTACGAAGAGTCACAGTGTGAGCTTGAGGGAGCGCAAAAGGAAGCCCGCAGCTTAAGTACCGAGCTCTTCAAACTGAAGAATTCCTATGAAGAAACTCTAGATCACCTTGAGACTGTAAAGAGGGAAAACAAGAATCTACAGGAGGAGATCTCAGACTTATCAGATCAAGTAGGAGAAGGACGGAAGAGTGTCCATGAGTTAGAAAAACTGAGGAAACAGCTGGAACAGGAGAAAACAGAGTTGCAGTCTGCACTAGAAGAAGCTGATGCTTCAATTGAACATGAAGAAGGTAAGATCCTACGAGCTCAGCTGGAGTTCAACCAGTTGAAGGCAGATGTTGAGCGCAAGATGGCTGAGAAGGATGAGGAAATGGAACAAGCAAAAAGAAACTACCAGCGTATGGTTGAATCCTTGCAGGCCTCCCTTGAGGCAGAGACGCGAAGCCGTAACGAGGCCTTAAGAGTAAAAAAGAAGATGGAGGGAGATCTTAATGAAATGGAAATTCAATTAAGCCAGGCCAACAGACAGGCAGCAGATGCTCAGAAGCAGCTGAAGATGATCCAGTCCTGCTTAAAGGACACTCAACTACAGCTAGACGACACACTTCACAGTAATGATGATCTCAAAGAAAACATTGCCCTGTTGGAGCGCAGAAACAACCTGATTCAAGCAGAACTAGAAGAACTGAGAGCAGTGCTGGAACAAACCGAGAGGGGTCGCAAACTAGCTGAACAAGAACTTATTGATGCAACTGAGAGGATGCAACTCTTGCACACCCAAAACACCAGCCTCATCAACCAAAAGAAGAAGCAAGAGTCAGATCTGCTTCAGCTGCAAAATGAAATGGAGGAGCTGGTGCAAGAGAACCGCAATGCAGAAGAAAAGGCAAAGAAAGCCATCACTGATGCAGCTATGATGGCTGAAGAGTTAAAGAAGGAACAAGACACTAGTGCACACCTTGAAAGGATGAAAAAGAACATGGAACAGACCATTAAGGACCTACAGCACCGTCTTGACGAAGCAGAGCAATTAGCAATGAAAGGAGGGAAAAAGCAGCTACAGAAAATGGAGGCACGTATCCGTGATCTTGAGAATGAGTTGGATGCAGAGCAAAAGCGAGGTTCAGAGTCCATTAAAAGTGTGAGAAAGTATGAGCGACGCATTAAGGAGCTGACTTATCAGACGGACGAGGATCGCAAAAACTTGGCAAGACTGCAGGACTTGGTGGACAAGCTACAACTGAAAGTAAAATCTTACAAACATTCTGCTGAAGAAGCTGAGGAACAGGCAAATGCCAACCTGGCCAAATTACGAAAACTGCAGCATGAGCTTGAAGAGGCAGAAGAACGGGCAGACATCGCAGAAGCTCAAGTAAACAAGCTGCGTGCTAAAACTAGAGATGGTGTACCTGGAAAGAAATCCCAAGATGAGTAATGTGTCTTGAGTAGTTGTGCAATCTCACCTAGATTTGCTTGTTCACTAGTTTTAAGATTAGTACCTGGAATCCTCTAAAGGATTACACATTAGTCAAACCATAAATATGAGTGAACAAAATAACATGAAGGCAATACTCAAAAATGAATGTGTTGGCTTAGAATTTGAAATGCATTTTCATGTTAAAAATGAAATAAAATACTTTTAAATCACATAATCTAATTCTTGTGTTTATCCCACCACATGACGTCAACATCAATTTACAACAAGTTATATATAAAGAACAAAAAACACAAGATTGATCATTTATCCCATTTATTTTCACATATTTTAGCTGACCAAAAGCAATTTATAAACTGGTTGAGGCCAACAACTTTTCAAATGAGAGCAGCACAGAACTAAACTTTTTCATACAAAAATAGGACAGACATTTCATCAGATTCATTACTGATCCATCTGTTTAGCAACAGCAGTAACAACAAACCTGAAAAAGAAAGAAAACTAAAACTACTCAAATTAAAACCACTTTAGTACTTCTGCAACCACTCTAACTCCGTAACAGTTTATTTACATTTCTCACAGATATCACACAAAACATTTTGTTTTCAATGCATCTGTCGAAACTTCCCTTTTTAATGGAATACTACATATTTACATTTAATACAACATACAATCTGTAACCGTTACAAAAAGAGCAGCACATTCTTTAAAAACCAGGCAATCCTCTTCTGTCTACTTCTTTCCCAAGTACATGTTTTAGTCTCCTACATTCAGCACTCTGAAATCAAACATATGAACTATTTACACATCATTCTATATGCTGAGAAAATTCCAGCCCCGATATATATACAAACATAAAATATATTGATCTTACAGAGACAACCCACATGCTTCAGTAAATTAAAAGACGTTACTTAAACACAGCAGGACATTTAAAACTCTAACAGCTGTTTAGATATAGTTACAGTGGACCTCCACTGGCCCAGATACAACCTGTATCCAAACACTTTAATAAGTTACAGAGAACATGAAAATATTGCAAAAAAATTTTTGTAGATAATACACCATAAATTCAGGGCATACATTGAGGGGACAGAATTTGATTTGTCAGGCAAAAACCTTTGGTTTATTCTCTTTTCAGTACACCAGGAACCAAATGAATTCAGGTTAATGCAATTCAAGTAGACAACATCAACAGTTCCTCGGATGCCACAGTAGTGATTTAGCAACTTTAGCAAACGTAATTTGGTGTCTACCATATTCATTTCACAACTTTAACTGTGGGCCAAGATATCGCAACCTTGTAGGCAATTTCACCAGCAGCTTCCACTAAAAGGAGGTTCTCACTCCTCAGATTAAAAGCATCATAACAACAAAGACTAAATTCTCCAATGCCAAAATCATATTTGTCCATGCCTGGGTGGGGTTGAGAGTACAAATTTAATCTATGTACGGGATATTAACTTGGTCAGGGTAGAGGCCAAGTTAAGTTTGTTGCAAAAAAAAACGAGGCTGGGAAGGACCTTGGTAACTACTTTTCCAAAATACACCTTTCCAAAACTTTCCAGTGTAAAACAAAAATGACCTAAAACTTTAAAACAGCACAACCTATGTTCTACATCCACACATCACTGCCTCCTTTCATTCACATCAACTGGTGTTCACCCTATCTAAACTTGAGGATTTGTTTAGACACTGGATTCTCTTCGGTGTAGCAATAATTTGAAACGTCAAAGCAAGTTTGTCTAGTTCTGCCAAGTAACAACAAAAGGAGCTGTTGATTACATCAACATGCAAACTCTTACTTTCAGAGGTCGGATTCTTTCAGCTCTCGTAAGGCAGACACAGGGAACGTGTTTGTTAAATATCATTGAATATAAAAAATATATTTACAGACGCAGAGCTCAAGTCATTGTACGGAGAGAAAGGTTGTGCAATTCTGTTTACAGTGGACAGATGTGCTCAATGCACAGCAACTGTTTGTTTAGTAACAGGTCAGCCATTATTTTGGGAAGTGCTACTCTAGTCGCTATCCCAGAAAGATGAGGTTACTCACAGACTGGACGGTTGCGCTTGCTGCTGCAACGGCACTTGATGCGAAGCTGGAGCCGCTTCACAATCTTTCGATCCCTCGTCCGGACGTACGTACAAAAGGAAGAGCGTCACCGTAGCGAAAGTGGCTGCGTTGACTGGAAAAGCCCGTAAAAGAGTGGAAGTAAGTCCGCGTGTGAAAACCCGCCAACCTTCGCGTTGGATGCTCTTCCTTGTGCAGTCCATGATGCTACTGTACTGGTACTTTCCACCGACTCCGTCAGCTTGGAGTCGAGATTTTATCACGTCCACTGGATACGTTGAAAGCCAAGACGCGATTCCCGACATGCCGCCGGCGAACAGCAGTTTGGGAATCATGTACGGATCCTCTGGCTCGCACCCCAGCGAACGTGTCAGGAGGTCATACGCGAGGAAATAAACACCGAATCCCGGCGTCTCTCGGATGAGAGTCGTAACCATTCCTCGGTTGACTCCTCGCAAACCCTCGCGCTGGTAAATGCGAGCCAGGCAGTCCAGCGAGTTTTTGTAGACCTTCCGAGAGGACGACTTCTTCTCGCCCGTTCCTTGCATCTGCATTCGGGTCTTGGCCAGTTCCATCGGGCAGCAGATCACGCACTGGATGGTGCCAGCCGCTGCTCCGGCTAGGAATTGGTTCATGGGTGTATCCTCGGCCAACATGCGCATGGTGTTGCCCTGAACACCAAAGACGATGGCGTTGATGAACGTCAGGCCCATCATGGGTGACCCAATGCCTTTATAAAGGCCAAACATCTGCAGAGAACGTGAAACAAAGTGATCCAAGGTGCATTAGTTTACATGCATATATGTGACCCTGGAGCACAAAAGCAGTCTTAAGTAGCACAGGTATATTTGAAGCAATAGCCAACAATACATTGTATGGGTCAAAATTATCAATTTTTTCTTTTATGCAAAAAATCATTAGGATATTAAGATCATGTTCCATGAACATGTTTTGTAAGTTTCCTACCGTAAATATATCAAAACTTCATTTTTGATTAGTAATATGCATGGCTAAGAACTTCATTTTAACAACTCAATCTCAATATTTAGATTTTTTTGCACCGTCAGATTCCAGATTTTCAAATAGTTGTATCTCAGACAAATATTGTCCTATCCTAACAAACCATGCATCAATGGAAAGCTATTTATTCAGCTTTCACTTGATATATTAATCTCAATTTGAAAAACTGACCCTTATGACTGGTTTTGTGGTCCAGGGTCACATACGTACAGATATCAACAGCAGCACCAAGCAGAGGTGTCAAGGATTTGAATAATTGTTTATTTATTTACCATTGTATGCCATATCAGCATTAAAAAAAAAAGACTACATTCATGGCCATCGAGAATAATAAAATGCATAAGTCTTAACAACTATACTTCAATGAATTATATGCAATAATTTAACAATATTTTACAAATAAACAAACTATATCAAATAAAATAATAAATATTAATAAAGTAAAATATAAAATGACTAAAATATTAATTCAAATATTATAATAAAAAAATATTTCTATAGTTTCACTTTAACCATTATTATAGTTCAAAGTATTTGTCTGAAAAGGATTGTCACCAAAAAATTAAGATTGTTACTATTTACTCAGCCTTGTCTTTCAATGTCATTTGGATAAGGAAAAAAATACTATTTTTATTTTTACGTAATTGAGAAATGAGTAACTAGTGATGATGTGATGTAATGTGACCCAGATTGCAAGTTTTTCCCATTACACAGATCTGGTTTTCAGTGTAAGTGGGTAAAAAATAAATAAATAAATAAAATAATTTGCAATATGGAACTCTTTATTTCACTAAAGTATAAAAAATTATTCTTTTGACATGCAACTAAATAATATTAATAGTGCAATATAAATTTTAATTGGAATAAATATTTATAAAAGTGTTTGTGCTGTAGTTAAAACCACTGAAGTTTCCACTCACTGACTCTTGACGTATGATGGACTGGAAACAGTGATAAGTCCCTCGGTAAAGCGGTTTATCCACACTCTGGACCTGAAGACGAACCTACAGGAGAGACAACCTGATTACCACAAACCCAGTTTCTTTTGAATATGGAAACAGGTGAAACGCCATTGTGGTTTAGTGATTGAAGACCAACGCTGGCTGCAGCCTAGATTTAAACCTTGCAAGAAGTAATCCAATAACACATTTACAATAAATCCCTTCGAACAAAACCAACTATAAAAATGTATATACCTGTATAAAAAAAAAAAAAAATTAAAAAAAGTATATGCCTAAAAATAAACAATTAAAAAAACAATGGCATATTATTAATCATTTTTCAATTAAGCAGATTTGTCTTTCAAGCAGGGCCTAAATATTCAAGACAAGTAAAGGTAAAGACAGTAGTAAACAGTGCAACAAAACAAATAAATCCAAACATAAAAGTGACAAAAAGATTACTTTGTGTTCTTTTACATCAGTATTAATATTCAAGTCAGAAAATTAATTAAATACATGTACATATGATGCACTAAATAAATAGTTAAACTCAAATTATTTAAAAAAATAAATCAAATTCAATTATCAATCATTAGTTAGCAATGTATTTATTTTAGTTGAAACAAGCTACTAACATAATTAGCTAACTATAGAGTATAAAATATAGGTGCAAAATCTTTAGAAACAAACTATGAGTGATTATTTTTAATTATTTATTTTTAGAAATGAGAGCAGTACTTATCTGGAACAAAAATAACCGCAATGAATGTAAAGCAGTAAACCTGAACAGATAAATTCACACTAAATAAATAAATAAATAAATAATAGAGTTGTAATGAAAAACAACCACATTCAAAGATTATACTCAAAATTAAATTATATTAAATTAACCAATTAACTTACCAATTTAGCGCGTGTGTGTATGTATACAGTGCCCTCCACTAATATTGGCACCCTTGGTAAATATGAGCAAAGGTGGCTGAGAAAATAAATCTGCATTG
>JAUZSZ010000064.1:3946395-3958931 GCA_034780575.1 Labeobarbus marequensis | reverse complement strand
AAGAGAAGGGAACGAGCAGTGCGTAAGGTGCTGTGCTATAAGACTGCACGCGAGTCGATGGCTGTTGCTGACACTCAATAGATTCTGAATGGAGGTTTGAGCTGACTTAATAGCAGTCTGCTCCTCCACTTTTGGCAGGTTGTAGTGCCATTTGTTTGTGCAGTTACACGAACGTGAACAAATGAGGCTTCAGTATCAGAGTAAACAGAAGTTTCCCCCAGAAGCGTGTTAAACGCAACGCTTGTTCCCTTATCTCAGGGAACCAAGGTTACGTTAGTAACCGGAGCATTTGTAATCTGTTAGCCTTTATCTCGTATTGCTGGCTTTTTTGTGTTTGTTTGTTGTTTATGTTTAAATATTTTAAATTTGTTACAAGATATGTGTATGTGTCTGTTAATTATGTTTAATTTATCTAATGTTGGTAATTATTTTATGTAATTTTTTGTAATCTCTTGGTAATGTTCTTTTTGTATTTATTGTTTGAGCATTTGATTAAATTTTATCATTGTTCCCTGATGACAAAAATTCCTATTTTACAGATGTAAAGTCTGGATGAGCCATATAGTTGCCTTTTGTTCTGAAGGAATACAGTATGTTGAAGTGATTTTGATTGACTTAAATCAGTGAGAAACATGGCCGGTCAAGGTACAATAAACTACAAATGATTTTTGATTCTATTTTTAATAACTATTTTTACCATAAAAATACTAAAATGCAAGTTGTAATTCTCATTCATCTCAAACCACTTGGGCCATTAAAAAGTAACAAATATTTTAATCTCAATGAAATGTCAGTGATACTTAATGCTAAAACTGTGAGTTAAGATATTTACATTGAATTAGAATACAGAAGTCATACAGTAAATACGTTTCTCTTTCCTTTAATTTCCAGATTAAATGCTAATCAATATTTGGTTTTCCTGACATTTGTTTAGGTTATATATGTTTATAGACCTATCTTTAATTCCTAATTTTCTCAGAAACAGGACAAATATTAAAGTACTCCGCAGGAATCATCATAGCTGTCTTGCTGACCCATGAATGTGTTGTGGAAACACTTGATTTCCCAGAAACAAGTATAGATTTAAAGGTAGGTGAAGGTTTACTGCAGGAACAAAAATAAAAACAAAAAACTATATATGAAAACAAACAAACAAAAACCATTCTTATAATGTCCCAATAATATATTAATTTTTCATTAAGAATAGTTGCACATTAAAAGCACATTTAAATATTTAACAAAGTTTATAGCAATAAAACAAATAGTATGTAGCCCTGATCATATGATCAACTAACCTGATAAAAATGAATGAATATATTTTTGTTATTTTATTTCAGTTCAGCTACATAGATGGGCAACTGCATCACAGTACAACAAGAAGCACAGGTCTGATTGACGGTATTGTCCTCTACTCATACACACTGTCCTAATAATAGGTCGATACATTTATAATATACTGTCTTTTTTGAGGGGATGTTGTTTGTCAATGATTTTGTCTTCTCAAGTGACAACAGCAGCAACAGGTATGTACAGCAAAATCTGAGACAGCCCAAAAAACAAATATTTGTTTTATTATTATTATTATTACTGTATTATTATTAATTGTTCTATAAAGCTGTTAATTGTTCTATGCAACATATGTATTCATCTGTTGCAGTCACATCCCTTTTTCTGTTCAGCCATCATATTTATAAACATGTGCAGAGCAAAATAGTGAATACAAAAACACACAAACATAGATGCAAAGAATCCTTAATTTTATCTGCTTTTCCCCCCTGATGGTCATAAATATGACGGATAAATAAAAAAGTAATGTGACTGAAACAGATTAATAAATATACTTTTTTACAGTTCTTAAAATGTCAGTGAGAATAGGTGAATTTTGATATCAGTCTCAACAACCCAGATGATGAGAAGTACAAATTTTATGCCAGCAAAATTCAGTCAGCAGTGAGTATTTCATATTTTGTAAATAAAATAGATTTTTATGCATTATTTAAAAAATACTGTGCAAATAATAAATGCAAGGTTTGTAACACAAAGTGTATATTTCAGGACTTTTTTGGCAAATATGTTTATTGTTTATTTATTCTTCTGTTTCTTGTTGATTAAACTGTACCAAGCATTGGCCAGAAGTTTGGAGATTTTCCTGAGGATATTTGACTTATTGTTATTCTAAATCACATTAGATAAATAATTAACTATCAATAAATATATAGTCTTTTTAATGAAAGTAAAGCCGGCCATAGAAAGATCGTTTTCTGTATGCTCAGGTATCATCTATGTATCTCTGGTAATTGCCATAGAGTAATTCATCTTGAAAACTATTTACTTTTATTTCAGTTTTATCATAGGTAAGTTTCACTTCCTAATGTACATTTGTTACTTTGTACAGATTGAAGAAAGTTACAGAATTGTGCCTGCCTACAAAAAAGGTTCAGTAAGAGTCACTGGTTTCAGGTAAGGTCTACAATCTAAACATTCACTCCAAAGGTCCATTTTGTTTTTTATCTCTTAAACAGTGTCTTGTCATTGTTGTGGTTTCTGTGTTGCTCCGTAGGCCTGGTAGCATTATAGCAGACTATCAAATTAGTGCAACAACCAGCAGCCCCAACAGCCAAGAATTTGCAAATGCAAACAAACAGGTCGCCAGCACTCTCAGAGATGAAGGATTCCGTGTAGATTTAAATGCTTTTGTCCAAAGTGGTAAGGGTATTCAGTATCTGATCTTAAAAACATTTTTTTTTACAATTTTCAAATTTTCATAAGCATGATTATTGCTTGTAGAAATGCTGAAAGGACCAACAAAACTATAATACAAATGAGAAAGATAAAATAAGGTTTATGAATTTTACTTTCAGAACAAAAGATCCTTTCCACTGCGGATAAATGGTATTACTGGCAAAATATGACTCTGATATGTAAACGCCCAGATTCTGTTGTGGGTACAATGAGATGGACAGTGAATGACCAACCTATATCAATCAATGATAAATACCATATCAGTAGTTCACCTGACAGTAGCACACTCATTGTGAAAAAGATCGATGTGAACAACAGAGGTGAGTCACACGTATCTTTGTCCTATCAATGACTGTTTTAGGTCAAGATAATAATAATAATCTTTATTTTCTATAGCGCCTTTAAATGTTACTTCTCAAAGCGCTTTACATAAGCAAATAAAACATCAAAATACACCATATAAAAATGCAAAATAAGCAAAATAGAAAGAAAACATGCATTCAAAACACTTAAAAATAAAAATAATATAAAATGAATATAAAAATTCCAGTAAAAGCTACTCTAAATAAATGAGTTTTAAGGTGAGATTTAAAAATATTAAGAGATTTTGCTTGCCTTATTTCAATAGGTAGGGAGTTCCACAGTTTTGGAGCTAGAGAAGAAAAAGCCTAAAGATTTAAGCTATGTGGCAACTGTGCTTAGGTGGTATTTGTCAGGAGCTATGGAACAGTCTACCTTTGTTTATTAGGTCTACTTCCACTATACTTAAATTTTAGTCAAAGATTGGAACTTACAGTATTTGCTTGCTCTGGCTTATGATCAACCTAGAATCTGAATAAGCCAAGTTTGTTCAGTCAGAAATTAAAATGTGTTTTTCTTCCAATGGCGCACAGAATAAGAAATGTAGGCCACTCTTTCCATACAGTGAAATTGACAAGGGATTTGGGCTGTCAAACTACAAATGAGACACAAAAAAGTATCATAGATTCTTGAATCCTGTCAACGTCACATTGTGGTGACAAAAAGTAATAGTTGATCAGTACATCTGCTGATATTTAGCATTCTTTAGTTTTTTTCTTTCCCCCACTCTACCCTTATATATGTGTTATATATAATTTATTTATTTATTTATTTATTTATTTATTTTTACCTTGCAGGTAGATACGCATGTGTCATAGACAGGGACGTACCTTACATTCAGTGGCAAGATATAGTTATTGAGCCACTTCCCAATATCATAGTGGGTGAAGATAAAAGAACGTTCCAGTGTATGGAAAAGACAGTGGAACTGACATGTTGTGCAACAAAATATGATATTGAGTGGACCCCGACTACTCCTGCTGATCAAGTGACATCTCCAGGTTGTCACTTTAAAATATTGTTACAGAAGTTACTGAGTACAATTTTCAGTAACTAACATTGATTCAAGTTTTGTTGAATTCACCATGTTTTATTTATTTATATATTCTAATGATTCTATTTACCTTTTTATGGAATCAGACAATGGATGCATCACACTAAAACATAAAATTGGGAGTACAGATTGTACAAGTGAAACCTTTACATGCCAACTCAAGATCTTGGCACTGCAAAACTTCTCTTATGGCCGAAGCACAGTCACAATTCAGAAAGACAAGGAAGGTAAACCCTTCAGTTTTTCATTCTTTGATGCAGCAGAATGTTCTTTTATCTGTTTCAGTTGTCTGAAAGAAATAATTATTTTTCTGATTTTCCGAAACTCAATCAAATATTTGTTTTAGAATTTCCCTGTAAAAATACAACACTTGGAGATGGAAAAGACGGTGCCGTTTTGAGAGGAACCTGTGAAAAAGGCAAGGAAGGCACGATAATTTACCAATGTATATCACGTGAATGGAGGGAAATAAACAGGGACTGTATACTTCAAGTTATCAAAAACATTGAAAATAAAGTTGAGGTAATCTTCATCATCTATCCTTTGGTAAAAATAAAATAAAATAAAAAATTGTCACTTTAAAATATTTCTGATATTTACATTTCTTCTTTATTTTGTTATTTAGAACTTGGTTCCAGAGGACATACCAGTAGTTGTGGCTGAGCTTAGTACTGCTACAAAGAACAATACAGAAGAGATAACACAGTCTCCTGTGACTGTCAAAACCATTGTTGAAATACTTTTAAGAGTTGCTGATGTCTCAAAAAGCATTATCATCAATCAGCCTGTAATGGAGGTATGTACATTACAGTATGTATGCACAAAAGACATCAGGCATATTGTGGCTAATCAAAGCTTTATCACTATAATATATTTGTACGTTCTCGTTTGTTATCCCGTTTAATTAAAAACTGTTTTTACTAAAGAATTTTCTGTTTCATTTACAGAATTTCCTTAAAACAGTGGATATCCTCGTTTCAACATCTGCCAATGATGCATGGAAAGATTTGAACAATGACAGCAGGACACATAACACCAGTACAGCACTTCTGAGCGCTATTGAGAATATAAGTAGTCGTCTCACAGATTCCAGTTTTAGGATTAATGAAACATCTATTGAGTTGAATAGAACTGTAGCAAACAGCACCTTTTATAGTGGAATATCAAACCTGCCAAACTCAACTACCGAGATTCAGATACCAGAGATTCCTGTATCCACCCCTATAACCATCATAGTCTTCACAACTCTTGATAATATCCTACCTACTCGAAATACTAGTAATAACAGCAGTAGAATATCAGATGTGCGCATCAATGGAGATGTGGTTGTAGTAAAGGTTGACAACAAAACGATTAACAACATATCTTTTGCATTTGACATTACTGATCAGTCTTTGGGAAATCCTCAGTGTGTCTTTTGGAACTTTAGTCTTGATGCATGGGATTCCACTGGATGTGAAGTGAAGCCCTATATAAGTAAAGGGAACGAAACTGGCAAGATTACATGTGAATGCAACCACACAACCTCTTTTTCAATCCTAATGTCATCGTTTTCCATTGATCATATAGCCTTAGCCTATATAACTTACATTGGCGTAGCTGTTTCGATGGCCAGCTTGATTTTGTGCCTTATTATTGAGATCATTGTGTGGAAGTCAATGACAAGAAATGACACATCCTACATGCGACATGTCTCCATAGTCAACATTGCCGTGTCCCTGCTGATCGCAAATGTCTGTTTTATCATTGGAGCTGCAGTCGCAGAAAGTGAGCAGCCAACATCAGTGGGTCGCTGCAGTTCAGTGGTTTTCTTCATGCACTTTTTTTACCTGGCTCTTTTCTTCTGGATGTTACTGTCAGCACTGTTGCTCTTTTACCGTACAGTCATGGTCTTGTCTCAAATGTCAAGGGCCAAAATGATGATCATTGCTTTCACAGTCGGTTATGGTGCACCTTTGCTCATAGCGGTCATCACTGTTGCGTCAACAGCTGGACATCAAAAGTATACTTCCAAACAAGCATGCTGGCTGAACTGGTCTGACTCTATGGCTCTGCTGGCATTTGTGATTCCAGCTCTCACTATTGTAGCCATAAACCTTGTGGTTTTGATTGTGGTTCTATACAAGATGTTGGGGAGAGGAGTTGGTGCTGCAACTCAACCAGATGAGAAACATGCCCTGGTGGTTATTGCCAGATGTGTGGCCATTTTGACTCCTATGTTTGGTCTAACATGGGGATTTGGAATTGGAACTATGGTGTCACAGGAAGTAGGTGTTCATGTGGTGTTTGCACTCCTCAATTCACTGCAGGTACTATTTTATAATGTCAATTTTACAGTAAGATTACATTTTGTGTATGTATTAAAATTTCTGCAATCCACTAATACTGCACATTAATTTATTAGAAATGCCCATTTTGTTGTTGTTGTTGTATTTTAAAATTGAACCATATTGCAACTGATAGCTTCATGTATTTTTAACACTTTCTTCTATTAGGGATTCTTTATTTTAGTGTTTGGAACACTTTTGGACAGCAAGGTATGAGTTTACTTCTATTGTACAGAGCTTAAGTAAAGCCATTTAACTTTGTAATCTTGAATTTAACCTAGAGATCTGCCATAATGTTATGTATAAACCATTATAAATTTGACAACAGTATATCAACTGGGTGGGGTTCATTTAGACTGTTACTTGACTGATTATCCTGCTTATGTAAATGCCCACCAAATATGGGAACATGAATATTGGTTTGAGTTGAAAATATTTAACGATTTTATCTGTAAGAAAAAACAATAGCCCACTACAAAGTACAATCATCGTAACAGCAATACAGACACTGCAACAGCATTACACTAATATGACTATCAAAGTTCGTACCAAAGCCATTTTTTATTACAATCAATAACTTGAGATACTTCCAGCTGCGTTTGGATGAGGATAAGATCAAAAACTTTAGATCCGAGTATGCGGAATGTTACAAAAGGCATGAGAGTAGAACCGGTTGCCATGAACAGCAAATATTAGGAAATATCTGACCACTGAAAGGCACAAATGACAAATTAGAATCAAGTACATTTTCTAATTTTCAGAGAGCTGTGTAATAAGCAGAGACGTTTATATATAAATATACATTTAAGAGCCTTTCACGAAATTTCTCGATGTTAACTAGAAGTCTTTGATTGCAGGTTTGTGAGTCACTACCAGGAAAACGGTTACTACAGAAACTTTCAAGCCGCACAAAGGTAAATGCCATTCTGTAATAACTCATACTTATATGAGCTCTTTTACTAATGTTCAGCTTTTACCTCCTGCTTAAATGTTTTTACATTGACTCTGTGATTTATTTTGACTGATATCTACCTACAGAGCATCAGTGCAGGATCATCATCCACATCTGGACTGCCTTTCTTGCAAAGGACGCGACGGAGGCGTAAGTAGATGGCATATATGAAAGCTAATATTTATGACTATATTTTCAATTGGATGAATCTCTAATGTTGTTACACAGTATTTCTCATTTAAATAAATGTGACTGCTAAATGATTTAATGTGAATACAATAGACACTTCAGTGAGTAACTTGCATCCATCTGTTTTCAGATGTGTACAACGTATCCGAAGCCAACCTTTCCTCAGCTGTTACATCTTCAGACAGCTCCAGTGGCTCATATGCTATTATGAACACTTAAAGTGTTTCTGTTACTGCATGTTCTGAATTATTAGTTTAAAAATAATATTACAATATGCCTTTATAATGAATTGTGCATAACGTTCTGTGAATGCAGTGATTGGTGTATGGACTTTTATCTTGCTTTTTTGTTTGTTTTGTTTTTACAAATTAAGAGTAAATTTCAAAGTTGAATTTTTTTTAATCTGACATTTAATACTGTTTTTCTGTTCAGTTATGATAAATTCCAAATGTTTCCAAAATTTCTAAATGTTAGTGCAACATCACCAATAATTAAATGCCTCTTCATATTGTATTTATTTAAAGCTGCAGTCTGTAAGTTTTGCCTCTTTGACATCATAACTTTTTTGGTTATAAATGATCTGAAATCAATATTTGAGCAAGTACATAACCAGCCAATGTTCAAAACTTTTGCCTTACTTTAGTCCGATTCAATAATGTTTTCTAATTTGAGTGGTACGAGTAGGTTTTCGGGAAATTCGAGCATGGCACTACATCATTACGTCACATCTGTAAACATAAGGAAGTTGTCCCGGGTACTTGGCTATCAAATGGAGGACATTTGTGACCCTGGACCACAAAACCAGTCTTAATTCGCTGCAGTATATTTGTAGCAATAGTCAAAAATACATTGTATGGGTCAAAATTATTGATTTTTCTTTTATGCCAAAAATCATTAGGATATTAAGTAAAGATCATGTTCCATGAAGATATTTTGTAAATCTCCTACCGTAAATATATCAAAACTTAACTTTTGATTAGTAATAGGCCTATGCATTGCTAAGAACTTCATTTGGACAACTTTAAAGACGATTTTCTCAGTATTTAGATTTTTTTGCACCTTCAGATTCCAGATTTTCTAAAAAGTTGTATATCAGCCAAATATTGTCCTATCCAAACAAACCATACATCAATGGAAAGCTTATTTATTCAGCTCTCGGATTTAAAAATTTGACCCTTATGACTGGTTTTGTGGTCCAGGGTCACAAATATTAAACAGATATTTTAATGAGAAAAATAGGATGACATTAAAGCAAAGGTAAAAATCCAATGAATGTTGATATCACCTGTTTTGTGTACATTTTATCTATTTTTAGATATTTTGAAAATGACAGAATATTCCCATTGTGACAACTTACCCCATATAGTGTAACAACAAAATATCTTAAACCCTTCTTTTAATGTTCAAAAGCTTTTAGATCAGACATGTGATTTCAGTTTTCCAAAATTGCAACATTAATTCTGCCCACTCAAGTCCATGGCAGCTTAGATCAGCTGATGACACTGTATTACAGGCTGATGGTGTTGGTCACTCTCAAACTGCTGAGGTGTAAAGTTCCAGCCTGATCAGCTGAGCCTGACACGTTTTTCCTATTTACTCATTCGCAGGTCTAGGATCTGAGAGCAGTTTGGAAGAGGAAGAAGACGACGTGTGTCTTCAATTCGACCTGGCCAAACGCATTGAGAAGTGCCTCTATGAGGCCAAAGGAGCCAGTCTGAGCTGTCAGGAGCTGCGTCTGCCCAGGCGCATGACCGCACGCGTGGCCGGAGATATCCTGCGCTCATCCATGGATGAACCATGTGGGATACGAGGCGCGCTGATCCACATGTTCATGGAAAGCAAGGGCACACTACTGAAGCTGGGCACCGTTATTCCCGATCAGAGTCTCACGCCGACTTTTGAGGTCTCAGTGGTCCTGCAGCCTGATCTGGGCGGATGGCCTCCGTTGAAGATCCTGTTCGGAGGCGGGAAGGTCTTGAGCCTCAGACGGGAATATCGGCTGATCAAGCGGAAGCTCTACTCGTCCGCCACTCCTACTGTACTTGAGTTTTATTAAAAGTGTGGTGTTACCAGTAAAAAGAAGAAGACAATGCATGAGGTCTTAGAGGAAGTGGACAACTTTGGGAAAAGTTAATTTTGCACATTATTATTATAACTGTTACAGTGTATTTCAGAGCTCACTGAATGGTGTTCAAAATAACATTCAGTTCAATGAAAAAAGTTGATAATTGTGCAACTGACATTTCTAACGCAGTATGAGCAGCTATGTTGATATAATATTGCAGGTATTGCTTAAAAGATCATTAATATACATACAAATACTTATAACAGAATATACACTATCACTCAAAAGTTTGTGGTCAGTACGGTTTATACATTTTATTTAAATAAGTCTCTATGGCTTACCAATGCTGTTTTATTGGATGAAAAGTACAGTAATATCATGAAATATTAAAAACAACTGTTTTTCATTTTAATATATTTTAAAATGTATTAATTTGATGTCAAAGCTGAATCGTCAGTCTTCAACCTTCGGAAATCATTCTAATATGTTGATTTGCTGCTCAAGAAACATTTATTAGTATTATTATCAATGCTGAAAACAGTTGATGTTTAAAATTTTATATTTAATGAATATTATATACATTCTTTAAGGATTCTTTGATTATCAGGAAGTTCAAACGAACAGCATTTATTAATAAAACTAATCATTTCTTTCATAAAAAAATCTCGCTGACCCAGAGCTTTTGAACAGTAATGTATATTCATGTATAACCTGGGATTTTACATTGTTGTAAAGCTTAAAGCATTGTCAAATCTTGAGTTCTGTGACAAACACTACTGTCATGTGCCATGGCACATGTGATCAGATCATTTTTGTATGACTGTTACGGGTGTGTTGAGACTGCAGAATGTTAAGTTTCAATTCTCCACTACTGTTTACTGATGTTCAGGGATAGGAGAGTTCACACTGTGTATGAATCACGTCACTGATGAATGTTGACGTCATTAATGGATATCGAGTGTTTTTTGTGACTTTGAACAGGACAAGCTGGTATTGTCCTCCCAGTGAAGCATTTGTACTAATGTTGAATAAATTATTCTTAAAATAACATCTTGTAATTGCAGACTCTGGTGTTTTATTAAAACATTTCACGACACAATATACAAAAACACTGTACACAAAGACCCTGTACAAAACTATATGTTCTTTCTAAACAGAGATGTCAAATTAAGTCTCACTTAAAGAATGAAAAGAAACTGAACATAGTACAGTAGGCCTTTAACTGTAATCCAAAGCATCCATGATCCTGACTAGGCAAAAATCAAGTTAAAAGAAACTTAGGATCTATCTTCATTCCTATAGAAGAAAAAAGCTTACTTTTATTGCTCTTTTCACCATCGTTCAGCGTTCCACATCATCTCAAACTGACAAGGCGATAGTAATCTTTGTTTCGAACAATGGCTTTAAGGTTTGACATTCTGATTTCTAACCATCCAGTGGTCATGATGGTGGTACATTCAGCTTTTTTTTTTTTTTAAAGGCCAGTGATGACGGCTAAATTTGTGACAACAAGTCTAAAACTTTTAAGCAGCTCCTCTAAACTCAACTAAACACAAGGTCAGTTTGTCATGTCCCATGAGTCTAGAATGTCAGAGCAGTCAGAGCAGCTTGACCAGTTTTTCAGGTCTAGGGCTGAAGGGTTTCTGTGAAAGGGTCGAACCCTAAAAAATTGCCTTATTTTTGTGTCCTTCTGTAATTAGACTATCGAATTGCTGTGTCAAGCCACCGAGGCACTGAGTAACTAAACTTAGTCAGAACGTCTTAAAACAGGGAAATAAAGCCTATTTGAACTTCCGTAGCAGCTGCATTGAGACATCTCGGTTCACTTTTTCATCTTCATATCGGCCTCAATGGCGCTGCGGCGCCCTCTGGTGCCTCCATCCTGGAAGAGCAGAGAAACAGGCCAGCCGTGAGAAAATGCAAACAGCCTGTCATCCACTGCCCTAACACACCAGACCATCAGTGTGAGAAGCTAACTAGTTTGACCTGAGAACAGGAAGAGTGAGAGTGAGTGTGAGTGTGTGTGTGTGCGTGCGTTACTAGACCAAGCGTTTCATCTTAAAGAGAAGGTGACATCAGAACTGTGCAATACATAGTTACGAAACTGAAGAGTACAAGCTAAAAAAATTAAAAAAAAAAAAATGTAGTGCACAGAAATGAATGTGTTAATAGTCAGCGTTGCTCACGGAGGTGTTGTGTCATTTCTTGAAGACAAATAAAAATGAGTAAAATTCAAACCGAACCATTTAAAACGAAAAAGTTCTCCCAAAACTAAAAAAAAAGCCATTTTATTTATTCACCATCATGTCACACTATGTGTTTTTGTTTTAAAAACATATTTTATGCTCGCCAAAGCTGTCTTCATTTGATTAAAAATACCATAAAATCGGTAATATTGTCAAATATTATTATAATTTCAAATAACACTTTTCTATTTGAATATATTTTAAAATGCAATTTATTCCTGTGATGGAAAGCTGAATTTTCAGCATCAATACTCCAGTCTTCAGTATCCATCAGAAATCATTCTAATGTCTTTGATTAACAAAGATCAAAAGAAAAGCATTTCTTTGAAAAAGAAATCTTTTGTAACATTAAAATGTCTTTACTGTCACTTTCGATCAATTTATCACATCCTTCCTGAAAAAAGTATTCGAACCTTAAAATGGATCTTGCTGTTAAATACATTAGGAATTAATAAATAATACCAACTTACACTGAAAAAAATGAAAAGTTGACAACTTAAAATTTCAAGGCAACTTGCTGCACAGCTTTTTTGAGTTAACAGTTTTGTTAGTAAAAAAGACTTGTAATGCTTTTCCAAATTCTCAAATTATGTTCAATGAA
>JAUZSZ010000064.1:3827212-3837703 GCA_034780575.1 Labeobarbus marequensis | reverse complement strand
TAATTAATTGAAATACATGCTATAATTCATTCAAATAAATGTGATGATTGTGATCTTACCGCACTATTTCATCTCTGTGTCTGATTTTAAGCGGCAGAATGCTGAGCCAGCGAGCCTTAACTGACGAAAATAACCGTCATTTTTATCGTTCCGGTCAAATATTGCAGTGCAAATATTATTAATTATCTTTAATTTGTGAATGCTGGCAAATGACCATGCCATGGCATAAACGGGATAATCACTCCTCTGCTGCGCGTCGGATGGTTCTTCGCCTCCAGGTCGTGCATTCAAATCGTTTAATGCACAGGCTAGCCGTTGATTATCCCTTACATATTTCACCCCAAATTCAAAAGTAAACATATACATACATTTGAATGTATAAAAATATAAATTCACATACATGGTAATGTAGCCTACTTACAATTGTGCATTACAAATGTACTTGACTATTTAATTTAACCTAATGGTCCTAAGAATAGGCTTTAGTTAGTTAGTTTTTTTTTTTTTCAAAACAATTTCTTGTTCATATTAGGATGAGATAAGATCTAGCCTTTATTTTAAAATCTACTTAATGTTTGTCTTTATTCTTCAAGGTTATTCAATTGTAAAATAAGAAAAAAAAAAGGTAAAATAACACTTTTTGTTAAAGGTTATATAGAGTCTAAAACAGTAGAAGACAAACACCATTGCAGATATTCACGTCAGTGTTGTAAAAATAAACTTTTAAATCTGCTGTGAAACTTTATCTAGGCAGTACACCTTTCAAAGAATGTTTCTTTACGGTCACAGTGAATTTTGAGTGTGTACCATTGAATTACAACACAATTTTTTCTTGTGTTACAATACAGCAAGGATGGGATTATTGTAAATGACTAAACCAACTCCCTTAAATCAGGTGATACTGTATTTGACTCTGACAGTGAAGATTCCCGCTATATGGTGTCACTATTTCCATAAGAACACTGACAATTTCACTTTCTTCTCATGATTCCCTACTTACTACTAAGCGAAATCCAGAAAACAAAGACTTTGTACCCATAAGGAAGTGAAGAGGGTTCTCTTCATGCTTCCTGACCACGTTACCCCTGAAGAACTTGCTTCCAAAAAGGTCAGGGGTCATGAAGGTTCCATATTTAGCCATTCCGATCTCATACGGGCTGAACACCAAATCTGTCAGTTAAAACACGCCAATCAAAACACAACCACAATAGAAATATATCCACAACCAGCAGAAATCTGCAAAACATGCCCATGACAACAAATAAACAGTAACAATCACAATAATAAAAGGAGGCTTAATTATATATAGGTGAATTAATATTTTGGACAACAGGTCAACACTAGGTTCCAAGAAACTTAATGACAAATTGCATACTTTAAATAGTTTCTGGCAATGTACGAAAGCGGTGTTTCAGATTTCAGCTTCCTGGGAATGTTGATAATGCATGTCACTTTTGACGAAGGCAAGATGCATGAATCAGCTAAACAAAATGCTCAAAACACAAAAGCTATTTTGTGTGAGTGGGCCTGAAGAAACTTGACTGACGCTTTTTCAGACAAAAATTATTATTCAAAGTCTGAGGTACTGACAGTTACTACAGTTTTAGTCTATTGTGGATGTAGGAGTGGTTCGGATGCCTTTCTGTCTCCTAGGATTATTTTAGTACCTCAATGACACGTCACGTGAGGGTGATTCTCTTGAGTGTCTCAGTGTCTGAATAGTTGCTTTCATTCAGCTGTATTTATACAAACTGCGCTGATGCATGTATATACCGAAAACAAAATTCCTGTGACAGGTGTGATGTCTGAAAAACTGCTAATTATAAAGAGGTCTGTTTATGTTCTATTAAAACAGCCATGTGCATTAAAATCTGCTCACTTGTGATGTAAATCTGTTCTTAGGTAAGATTAATTTATTTACTTAAGGTCTATAGTACATTTTTCCATTCTTTACTTCTCAAACCAGAAAGAGCTGCCAGCAGCTCATGAGGCATGACCTGTTCAGTCAGTTGCAACAGAATTAGGAGAATGTCTGTGGCCCATATTCAATTACAGACTGACAGACAAACCTTTAAACAACTAAAACGTGTGGCACTTCAGGACTTTCTTAGGGCTTTAGAGGAACAAAACAAGTGTTCTTTGAACTAAAAAAATACATTTTACATACTTGTTCACATACTTACACTAATCTGCTGACGCAACTGGGTTCTCCCCAGGCAGTTCAACAAGTCAGACTACTATAAATGGCATCCCCCTTCATTAATTCAGTAAACACACTGACAACAATGTAGCTGATAATGGTCTTTGTATATTTCCAAGGTATAGTATTACCCTACACAATTAGTTGGCACAATGGAAATAGATTTTTGATGTCATAAAGAAAATAATAACCTATCCTTGACATGGTAATCACAGACATTTTGACACAAATACGCATGCACAGATACTAAATAAGAAATTCTAAAATACATGTTAAAACTGTTATAATATGATTTGCAATGAAAATTTTGCATTAAGGAAGACCCCCTTTTTTAATTGACCAATAGAGTTTAAAAAAGCACCGAAGTGTAAATATGCACCCTTTTACCTGCAAACTTAAGCTCAGAGACATCTGGTTTTACATGCAGGCAGGTGAACAAGGGCAGAGGAGCCTGAGCTTCATTTATCTTTTCCTGCAACTCACTTAACTTGGTGTCCATCCTCTGTTGAGAAAGCAGGAGAAATGGAGCCTTTGTATTTCCTATGTATTTCTGAATAAGTAAAATGTAAGAACAAAACATCAGATACTTACAGAGGGAATGAGCGTCTCGCCTATCAACATCCCGAAGATATCTGTAAAGGTAACAGGCTGCCCTGTGGCCTTCTTGCTCCACAGGGCATGTACGTAGTTAGTGATGTGTTTGGGAAGGAGTAGTCGGAGAGGGTTACTGCTCACACGATTCATCAGCTCCTGGTTGATCTGCTCTGGACCCTTAGTGGGGAACTCTGGGTGGGAGTACAAAGTGGACATGCACCTGTGAGACACACAACAGCAAATGAGCATTTATTTGAGTAGGAAGTGAAAAGACGAATATGCATAAATAAAAAAGCTTAGTTAAATGTCCTCATGCCAGGTGGATCCAGAGAGGCCAGCAACATATGTCACACAGTCCAGAACTCCAGACTCATACAAAGCCTTCATAACCCCTGAAAATCCAACCATCGCCCTGAATCCTCCCCCTGAGCCCAGCACAGCAATCGCTGGAACCTGCATACAAGAAAACACAAACATTAGTAACAAAGTACAATGCTACCAAAAAAGCAATATAGAGAATATTATATATAGAATATTATATTATATATATAGAATATTAAGTTAAAAAATGTAGTCAAAAAAAAAGACTGTACAATTTACTACAAAGGGTGTCCTCAAACGATCTGGGATTAATTGTCTTGAACTTGGATTTCAGTAATTAATGCTGCATCTAAATCATTGCGGAGTTACTGAAAATACAATACTTGTCTAAATTTAATTCAAAAGTAATCAAAATGTTTTAATGTGAAGTTAAATTACTTCATTTCTGCATGATTTTGGAAAGCATTTAAAGTCAGTTATAGATCTGATTATGAATGATTTGTCCATGCATGTTTGTTTGGTTTATTTTTTTATGTTTTTTTAACTTTTTGACATTTTTAATTAAAATATGTCATGACTTGACCTTTCCAGTAAAACAACAGACTCCTTTCTGGTGACTTGTACTGGACATCACTCAAACCCCATTCTTACAAATGGCTGCAAGCTCTGAGGGACAGAACCAATACCCCACACTACATTTTTCTTTTTGATAATCTGTTTCACGTCATGTGCGTCACAGCATAGAAGAAAAGATCGGCCGCTTATTCTGTTACACTGTGTCTTTAAGAACAAGAAAAGCGTACCAGGTAACACTGGTAATACTTTCAGAAAATCCTATTTATGCTAACAAGATATGAATGAAGCATCTTTGAGTTTATGCTCCAGATCCTTAACCATAAGGCTAACATTTCTAATAGCAATGTAACTTTATTGACTAAGTGACCTATCTCATTCCATTTAAAGGATTAGTTCACTTCCAGAATAAAAATTTCCTGATAATTTACTCACCCCCATGTCATCCAGGATGTTCATGTCTTTCTTTCTTAAGTCAAAAAGAAAACATGGTTACATGCATAACTAGAGACATTTTTGAGGAAAACATTCCAGGATATTTGTCCATATAGTGGATTTCAGTAGGAGCCAATGGGTTTAAGGTCCAAATTCCAGTTTCAGTGCCGCTTCAAAGGGCTCTACATGATCCCAGCCGAGGAATAAGGGTCTTATCTAGTGAAATGATTAGTCATTTTCTGAGAAAAATGAAACAAGAACAGTGGATGTGACAAAGAACATCATCACAGTACACCAGAATCAGTCTAATTTCAAATATGAGCCTTCATAACCAGTGGAGGAAGCAGTCAGTGAATGAGTGGTACCTCATGAGGAGAGGAAGGGAGGGAGGAAGGTTCCTCCATGTGCAACAATTTTTTGATGCCCAGCATGACTCTGTCGCGCCGGTGTTGTCTATAGAGCTTTTCTTGAGGGCACAGATCCAGATTGAATCACAGGTCCATTGCTGAGCTGAGAGCATTGAAAAAAAAGAGTCAGATTTGTGGCAGTTAAAAGTTATATCTTATTGTACACAACTCACAGAAGCCAGTTTTGTTCATTGTGATACATACCACTCCTCCAAGGAAAACTCTAAGTATACATTGGTCATCTGTGAAATGACAATAAAAGACATTGCCGCAATCCAGATCAAAGATGGAAGAAGGCAGGGAGAGAAGAAAAAAAGAAACAAATGTGACAACAGCAGAAGAGGAAAGTCCTTACTTTTTGACAACAGAATAATCTATATATAAGCTATTGTACTATAAAAAGTCAGTATGATAGGATCAGTTTTCCGTTTAAAAACATCGCCAACTCATGCTCCTAAAGAAAAAGTGCTCCTCAAATAGATAAAACTTACTTTTCCTATAAGAAATGACACCAGTACTGTTTGTCCAACTTTAAGTTTAGAGGTGTCATATGAGGCCGTACCCAACATTTCATCCACAACATAGTTAGCATCCATTAATGTCAGCTGGAAACAAGAGACAGAAACCATATCATTGACTGTACGTACACTACTAAGAAAATTGCATTCCAAAAGATTGATCAACATAAAAGATTTGAACAAAGGTTCAAATTACTTCATGCAGTTGAAAATAGCAAGACCTTATTAAAGCAACATGATAGGTCAATGTACTGCAGTCAGGAAATGTGTAATTTATTCAGTGTTAAAAAACATTCTCCTATCCCAATTAAATATGCCGAGACATTTTGAGGTTTATAAAACTGGTCTGTTCTTTAAGGGTGGCAACCTGACATACAGAGAGTTAAAGCTACAGTTAACTACATGTTTTCAGTGGTAAACAAGGGCAAACCTGTCAGGAAACAATCATTTTGAGCTTCCATCTGATGCAACTAGTGGGCCAGAAATGACACACTTTTACACGTTTTATATTCACTTCTGCTTCTCTGCTGCAGAGTGAATAGCAAATGACATTATTATAGTGACTGTAATGTTGAAGAAGAGCTGACTAAGTTTAGATTCGGATCAGAAATTAATTTTGTTTCCCTTTACCTTAAGCACATTGTTTTTGTTGGGGTCGAGGATGAATTCAAAGGCCTCATTCCACTCTGGATTGATGTTGTTGTCTATATGTTGTGTTTTCTTTCTGCTCTCTGGGGAAGTGGGGATGAACAACTCCACATATGGGTCGGGGGTATCCACTACAAGCATGTTTAGTTAGTGTGTTAGAAGCAATTGTGATTTATTCTGTGAAATACCCAAATCAGGTCTTATTCCTTTGAGCTTAGTATCTTAAAACAGATGAAGGCAGTGCATTATGTTGTGTGAGGTACAATGCTTGTTCTGTAAGTACCTAAATTTCATATTTAAAAAGTATAAAAAATAAGTACTCACACAGGTTTCCAAGAGGTCCCTTGGTGACATTTTCGGCCCGCAACACTTTCACTTTGAGTTTGTGTGAGATTTGCCGTTCAACCTAAAAAATACACAGAACACTTGGCTCACCACCATTACTGCTGCTAGTGCTTTCCCTACTACTACTATTAATACTAATAATCTTTATCACCATTATTAGAGTGTAAATACAGAAAAATCTTTCATGGACTTAAGAAATATTGTTTTACCTTTTTAAATTTGAATACATCTCTATCTTTACATGTAACTCTAAATTAAAGAAAAAAGGGAAGTGCCAATAAAAGTGACAAAGTCCATAAGTGCACCGTTGGGAGTTGAAGTGATTTAACATATCTTTTTCACACCAATACATTGTCACTTTGAGGTGGTTAGCCAAAAGCATACTTTAAAAATATCTCTCTTAAACTTTCTGTGTCCACATAATTTTGCACTTTACTTGTAAGCCAGTATTTGCCAATCTAGCACATAAAACCTGTCCAAAAAATGCTATGAATGACATATGACATCCACAATGATGCACATCAGCTTTCTTGGTGTAAACTTAACAAAAATACAAGAAGTTCTTGGAAAACCAAAAATAGTGGTTTTCCTAAACCATCTGTGCTGACAAACTGCCTTATGTTTTGGCTTACCACCTTGAAAGCCACACTTCACTGGCTTAGGCTTTTGTTCCTATTTTTATGCAAAAATCTGAGATTTTTTTTTTCTACTTACAAAGATGTGATGATCTGTGAGTAGCATCACCACTAAATTGGACAAAACTGGCCGGTTATCCAGAACTCATCTACCAGAACTTTGCTCCCAGAGAAGGTGTGCCACTGGACATCTAAATGCCCTGAAAAAAAGTAATATAAATAAGTAAATGTTTAAATATAAATGTTTATATTTATATTTAATAAATTAAAAATTAAAAGCAATTCTTCAATGACTGTGAAATTACAAAAATTCTATTATCATACATTTTTAAAAATCAATGTATTGTTTTATTTTGAGTTCTGGATGTTTTTAGAGATTAGTTTCAATATTTGTTTATTTTTCTTTTTTTGGATGAGAGAATTATTTTACATCAAAAGAACAAAGAAAATGTAATTTTTCATGATGTGAATAGGGACAAAAATAAAATGAAATTACATGGAAAGGAAGGTTTGGGGTTTTACACTCACACAAAGAACATAGAGCACACAGAATAAAGAACACTTACAAAGAACACTGAACATGACATGTATGTTATTCTAAAACAACTAACACTATCTTTACTAAAGACATGTTTAGGATGGTAAAGAACGCTTACAAATTCTAGCAACAAAAATGTTCTTTAAATTTAACCCTCCTTACCTTGCATTAAGAATCAAGTGAGCAGAGCATTGGTGCAAGTGTGTGTTTATGTGAAAGAGAAAGGAAGGAATAGTGGTAGGCTTTATAGATGGATTGAAACGGAAGTCAAAATAAGCATATTAAAAAAGGGAAGTGTGCAGTGAGTCAACAGAAACTGGAAGTCGGACTTCCACAGTCTGAGCTGCATTCTGACACTCACTGAGCACAAAATAACATGTAGATACACTGGTTAACTGCAATGACTAAGACAACAATTATATAAAAATCACTTTATCAGAATATGTTCTTAGAAGTCAGTATTATAACTGCATGTATTATGGAGTGAATATTGTGCAATCCAGCGGAAGCTAAAATTGCGCCACTAAGAATGTCAGGTTCTCTGATTAGCTAAACCAGCCCATCCATAAAAACTACGGCACAAAACACAAATACACATCAGTCGTTGACCTGACTGGACCTTGAGTGATACACGACGCTTTTGATACTCATCAGTGCGTGTAATTTTCCAACTGAGCCAGAGCACGTTCACTTCACTGCTGAATGTACATGGTCACGTAGACATGACAAAGACACAGGAAGACAAATCAAATGGATAGGACAGTGCCTCGAAACTCTCATTAACATACAATATTTTATATTGCATGCTGATCTATTTTATTGACGTAGGATGCTATAAAAGGTTTTATAAAATGAAACTCTGCCTCCAAATCCGTTATACACTCCGATCTCGCACATGATCTGCATTCTCATTTTGGTAAGAATTTTTTTTTTTTTTGATTGCAGGGCGATTCTGAAGACTGAAGATCTGAGACAGATCGGTCATCTGTCAACAGTGCCGTTATTTGACCTGTCACAAAACCCAGTCCTGTAGTTTAACTTCAAAGTCCTAGATGAACGGAGATGTGCCTTTGAAATTTAAACAGCGTATTCTGAATCTAATGGAAACTTTAAAACATGCAGTTGCCCTTATCTGTTAGTAGGTTATAGAGACGAGCTTATAGAGACGTTTTCCTCGAGACCCGCACCGCTATTTTCACGTGACGTGATGTTATATGAACGACAGCTTACCTGCACTAAAAAATTACAGACTGAGTAATTAACCTTTCATCTTACCCTGGGCTGGAGTGCACACCAAGCCAGAAATCTAGGGGGGAAAAATCAATCGTCTTCTACGCAGAGTGCGCTTCTGTCGGACTATCAAAAAAAAAAAAAAAAAACCGAGGAGGAGGTACTACAACAGCCTTCCTTTTATGATAAAGTCTCATCTTCGTCCAGCAGCATCGTCCCTTGTCCTACTCTGTGTGCATTGCTTTTCATATTGGTGACAGATTAAACTTTACTTGACTGTAGAGTAAATTTGTAATATAGGCTATAAAAAGTACTATTATAAAGCACTAACATTATTATACAGATTGAAAAAGTTACAAAGGCAAATGTCTTTTGGGAGGGAAAGCACTCACTGATACATTTCGAGAAAAACAATCATAAAGAAAGAGTGATGTTTTCCCGAGGTGACAGTCAGCAGAGATGATGAGGAAAACAGGTTTGTCTTGATAGCGGACCTGTGCGGCTGAGTCATACATTTCTGCCACAAGGTGGCAGTTCCATTACATGTGATATGAACCTCAACAGGTGATCACAAATAAACGAGGACGATAAAGAAACATTCATGACAAAAAAACGAATCTTTTAAAAAGTCTCGTTCAAAACACATATGTTACGTTTTATATAAATGTGATCTGTGTATTTATAAACATTTTCTTCAAAAAATGTAATGCATTAACGATGATTGAATATCGATTGAATGTTTAAAATAGTGTTGCTTAATTATAATTAAAACAGTATTCCTTTTGTGTTTTAAAAATTGATAAAAAAGTGTATGCCAAACGACTTGTGGTAACATTTGAACTTTTCTCCTATGTTCCTTTTAATTTAATTGAATGAGACTTTTTTTACAATCTCCGGATTACACCACTACATATAGGCTCCCCACGTACAAAAAAAAAAAAAAAGAGGGTGTATAAAATTATTATTATTAGGTTAGGTTACTTTATTTATACCCACAGATAAATTTGTTTTGCAGTAAAATGATACTAACATCCATTGTTGACACACAATTTGAAAAAAAAAAAAAACATAAGCATAATACACAAATTAATAACAATAATTATTATTATTATTACTACAATTTATTAGAAACAGTTTACTTTTGCTTCCTATTGGTTAGTGACGAAAATATGATAAATTGACAAGACATAAATAAACTATGAGGCTATCGCATCTCCCGACAGCCTTCGGGATATTAGTTTATGACATCCAGTAATCCGATAATCAGTAGGTACGCCATACCAACAAACGATTATGCCATTGTCTATCCTCTTGCACTGCGGTAGACGCGCGTATAATGAGTCATGTTGAAATTCATTTCAAGTATGAGAGTCAAGCATGTTGCGTCACTCCGCTGCTCATATAACTGCACCTCTCTCACTCGAAAGTTCATTCATTCTCTGATCTGAACTGGCGAGGAACGACCCAATACATCTACTTACTATACGCCACTGGAATGAATAGTTTGGTATTATTTATTATTTTGCACCTGGGGTTCATGGTTTGCCAAGGAGGTAAGACATTTCTTCATTAATATAATTTCGTATTCACATGTATGATTCTTTATTAGTTCAGTATTATCAAAAAAAGTTAAGCTGTCTAAAATAGTAATCAATGTTTTTGGTGATGCAGCCAACCCCTGTTGCTCTCAGCCGTGTCAGAACCGAGGTGTCTGTACGGCATTGGGCTCAAACTCGTATGAATGTGACTGTACACGCACTGGATATTACGGTCAAAACTGCACAACACGTAAGTGTAAACTGTATAGACTTCTGTAAAAGAATTAGCTTCCTCTTCTCTGCCAATACCCGACTAACCTTTACTTTGGTGTCGTTTTTACAGCCGAGTTTCTCACATGGGTGAAAGTTTCTCTGAAGCCTTCTCCCAACGCGGTGCATTATATTCTCACACACTTCAAAAGCTTGTGGAATATTGTCAACAACATGTCGTTTTTGAGAAACGGAATAATGAGATATGTGCTAACATGTAAGTTGTTATAAGTGTTTCT
>JAUZSZ010000064.1:3283031-3295825 GCA_034780575.1 Labeobarbus marequensis | reverse complement strand
TTATTCTGTTTTATTTATAGTAAAGACATTTTGAGTGTCATACTGTCATATGAGTTTGGAGAAATGAATGAAGTCATTGTGGAATTTCCCTTTTGCGGAGGAGAGGGGCCGATAAAGATGCTTAGATGAATGGGAAAAAAATCACAAACAGGAAACAGGCCAATTTGCCAATGAAAGCACAAAACATGCATAATTGTCCTCCTGCCGTGTGATACCAAGAGGTTGTTAGAGTAACCTAGTGAACTGTTCTCATGTCATTGGAACTGTTCTTATGATGATACCATTGAGAAAAGTCTTTCTTTGTCATGCAGGCTGTAATTATTTCAAGACAAAGGATTTTAAATAGTTTATGCCCATGAACCTGAAACTGTGCATGATCTCCCATGAAACCTACCAAGTAATGCCCAGATCAAGTTTCACCCCAACACCAAAAAACAGAATTTTGTTGTTGTTGTTGTAATAATACTCTTAAATTAACTTTTTGCGGTTTAAAATAAAAATTAATATTTAAGAATTCGTATCACAATTGCCTAATTATATATTAGTGTTTTTCATTTGAGCAAAGGACTTTACAATTACAATAATGATGAAGGTAAAATAATTTTAATTATCATGAAAATCCTTAAGGGTCCTAATAGTAGGTTTTATTTGTTACAAAATATAATATTTCTTTTAAAATTCTTTTTAGATTTATTTATTCTTTGTCTTTGTCCTCTTGTGAGAATCACCCAGTTACACGTCATCACATTTCCATCAAGGATTGACCAATAAACTCCTGACGCTTCGTCTGCGAACAGCGCTGCATTATTTAGGACAATGAATGAATGAATGCAAAGAGTGATGACAGGGAAAAGCTTTGGCTTATTTGTTTGTCAGTTCTCTCCCTGACCGCTGTGAACCAAGCATAATGAACATCATCATCAGTCAAGATAAATCCATATTAATTACTTTGAAATTCATGCCTAAGACAGTTCTCATATACCCTGTTTATTAACTTGGGAATTTCAAGATCATTTTGTGCTTTTTCTTTACTACTTAGGTCTGTTACGTCTTTTATTAAAAAGAGGAACGTCTTGAATCTGTTGTCTAAAACATTGAAGTGACCAGATACTCCTCTGATCCCCCCCCCCCCCCACACACCTTGCTTAGCAACAAATCAGACTTGCCAATCCTGGCATCTATAAAAGGCTACTGGAACATGGCCAATCTCCTTAGAAAACATCTCATTGTCTTGTGCCGGTCTGACCTTTTAGGACCTAATTAGATGTTTTATGAAATTGTATTTGCTGAATCTCACATTTTGAGGGCGGGTTATGGGTCGAGTGTTGTGTGAAGCATTCCTCAAGCTCCCTCCGGAAAAGGGCGAGCCTTGTCTGTCAAGGCAGCGTGTCTCCTGATGAAATGTCATGCCTCCTCACCATCAAAAGAAGCAGTTTGGGGCGGCATAGTGTCCTTCAAGGGTGCTGGTCTCCTTATGTTTCACTCAATGAATATTGTTGGACGTGACGGATTAAAGTTTGATCGCATGGCATTTTCTCTTCTTTGCCCAGTTCTGATGCTCAGATCTCTATGGAATTCCAGTAGAAAAGCAGGACAGGTTGGACCAGACGACCTGCAGCTGGCCTGGTGTGGCCAGAGGTCGCGTTAACCGAAAATTCTCCATCATTGACGGAATTTTTTTTTTTTTTTAGCAGTGACGGAAAAATCTGAAGGCCGTCCGTCACTTTGACAGATTACACTGAGGGTGATCTATTGTAATTTACAACTGTAATTCCCACTCCTGTCCAGTTGGTGGCGAGTGTGCTCCAGTGTGGCAGCAGAGCGCAGAGTCATCAGCTCCAGAACAATAATAAAACTGTCACGAGACTTTTGCTATACCTTTGATTACGCAACAGGCGAGTATCCACTAGTAAAGCGAAAGAGATGATCAGTTCACATGTACTGCCGCTTCGCTTGATCTGAGGTGCCTACAGCGATCTATCACGCCATATTAAAGAGCGCCAAAATGGTATTTATTGCTTGAATTTCTTAATAAAATGGACAGAATTTGAAATTGAGACTTTGTTTCATAACAAAAGTAATAAAGCAAAAAAAGCTTAACGTTAGCCTATTGCGATTTATTGAATAGGAGGCGCACTATGTACTGTGCGTTCATCAAATTAAAAAAAACAGCATCAATTGGGATTTAAGAATCAATATTGGTTCATAAAAATAAGAATCCCTTAAAATAGAGGAGTTGTTTTTTTTTTTTAAACCCAGCCCTGTCATATTTCATTGTTTTTAGTGGCCTCCGCTGTAACTGCGGGGTGTGCTGTTGAACATGAAAAGTGATGCACAGTCTCTGTTCTCTTCATAAATAAATAAATGCATAAGCCTATATGCTCGTCATCTAGGTTCATTATTAAAAATGAAAATGTGAACAAAAATAAAAGCAATTAAATGTGTTATTATAATTAAAACATGAAAATTAAAATGACGGGCAATATTAGATTATGACAGAATTTTTACGACCTTGTCCGTCAAAATGACGGACAATGTTAAAGTCTAACGCAACCTCTGTTCCACGCTCATTAGTTTCACATGAGCCAGACCACCACCGTTCACAGGAAACTGCCAGGGGGTGCCCGTGACCCCTCCCTGCCCCCCATCTCTGTCTCCCCACCTCAGAGAGAACTACAGACACCCTGGAACAGAGAGCCCTTTATACCAGTGATTTTCAATGGACATTGCTTATGCTCAGTGGTCTGGTAAAGTGTTGTACCCCAAACACATTTAACTTTCTCTCTCACAGTCTTCTTACTCTCATGCTACCGTGCAAACTGGATGTCTTTGGCAATCACGTATGGCAGCAAAATTTGAGTGCATGTTTATGTTGAAATCAAATGGGATATAACTGGTCATGTCCAAATGCAACAGAATGAAAATGGCACAAAGAACACTGGGAGTACATCCTGCAATGTCTGTATGTTGTTATTGGGTCGTGGATATGCAGCTATGTGATTTGGAAGAGTAAAGTGAAGTAAGAGCTTGTGCCAGCTCGGTTCAAGGAATATGCTGAATTCAGTAAAAATTAAGTTTAATCAACAGCATTTGTTTGTCAACATTTGTATACACACACACACACACACACACACACACACTGATGAATTTAAAAAATGATCAAATCTTTCACGAGCAGCAAATCAGCATATTAAAATGATTTCTGAAGGATCATGTGACACTGAAGACTGGAATAATGATGCTGAAAATTCAGCTTTGCCATCACAAGAATAAATTACATTTTAAAATATAATCAACTAGAGAGTTATTTTAAATTGTAATAGTTCTTAATATTACTATTATTAAATTTCTTACCCACTCCAAACTTTTTAATGGTATTTTATTATTTAGAGTTTGTTTTGAACTAGTCATTTTGGTTGTTTTAAGATTTTATGTATTTCAGTATTAGGTTTTATTGGAAATTAAATGCATGCAAAAGTTTAGTAAGTGATTCTGCTGTTCCCTTCTAAAATCATGTTAAAACAGATATTGTTTACATCTTATGACTATACCATTGAAGCTGTGAGTTTTTGAAGTTTTATGGATCGATCCCCTTTAACTCCATTATAAGTGCTTCAGTTTTCGCTTGTAAAAAGAGAGATGAGCCAAATTGATTTTTCCAGGTATTTCCAGGTGCCACAAAAGCTGTTGCTTGAGCTTAACTTTTATTGAACCTGTAATGTTCCTTTTAAGGCACTATTGTGATGTCTGAAGCCCTTTTTATGGTGTGCTAAGTTGTTTTGTGTAATGTTTTAGTGTGTATGAACGTCTTTTTATAAGCTGCTGCGTTTCTAACCACAGGGCCCGATTTAATCCGAGTACACAAACACCCACCATATGGGGCACACCCAGCCAAAGTGATGATGGCAGGCTTTTTCAGGGGGAGGATCCACATAGAAACCCCTGTCATCTGACATAGTAAAGCTGAAGAACAACCAAATCTTTTCTCTCTGCGTAGCATTTAGGCATAGGCCGAGATGAAACAAAATCACAGTGTTTCAAAGGCAACACTTGACTGTTCAGACATTAAGAGCTTGCTCAGACAGCCCGTCTGAAACAGGTGCTCCTGTTAAACTCTGACCTTTCTTTGTCAAGCTGATTCTGATCGTTCTAAACCAGAGAGGAAAAAACATTGATCAAGGATCAATTTCCCGACTCCACTGAAGTCGATGTAAGAATGGGAATGGAGCTGGGTCAGAGGCAGCTACAAGGAAAACCACCTCTTGCAATTGATGAACGAGTATACAGGCTGATTTATGTGACCCAGTTTGAGGTTTGCAGACGCACAGGGCACACATTTCTTGATGTTTCACTCTGCGGTCTCTTTTCTTTAGATTTGTAGTCCAAATAAAAGAAACGTTGGATTTCTGAAGCTTTAAATGTCGTTTTGGGTGGAAGAAAACCTAGCCGGTTTGAAAACCTTGAGGTGCATTATTGATACTTTCCCCTGCAGCAACGGTGCAGAGGCTCCCTATTGATTTGCCTAATGTGGCAAAACTGCTTCACTCTCCTGCTTGCTTACATAACTGCTGTCTGTGTCAGCGCCTGCTCTGGAGCTCTGCAGCATTAAAGAACCGTTCATTTATTCCTTCTCCATTCCTGTCACTCACGTTGAGAGTCAGTTGTTGCATCGGACACTGTGATTATAATTTTTCATCGCCGAGTGTTTATAATGAGCCTGCTGTCCCTCAATGTAGGCCTGATCTTTGACTAATGTTTTTAGTACTTTAAAGCAACTTTCTTAAACAATGCACAATGCACCGCTACTTCACCTGATGGAGTGTTCGGCTGCGCTGGGTGAATACAAATTCAGCATTGCTCGTCAAGTTCACGGTGGCAGTGAATTCGCAGTAATTGTAATTGTAAATTTGATGTGTTCTCCAGTGGCAGAGTCTGCCTGTTTACGCTTTGCTGGAATGATGAAATATGTGATAAACTGTTGCTTAGCTTTGCACCTCAGTCTCTAAAGATTTTCTTTTGACTGGAGCTTGTCATTTCCTTTCCTTTTTTTTAAGTTAAGGATGTGACATTCAGAGTCCTGTTTTAGGGTTCTCCACTTACGGTACCAGTGAAATATGCTGTTGGACAGATCAACACATCAAAAACATTTTTTCAAGAGCTTGTAAGTCTTTATTATTTAAGATCCTTGGGATGTCAAAAACCACCCACATATATGGTAAAATATATGTTAAGTATATAAAATTTCCTTTTTAATAGCATTCATATTGAACCTCTGGTATACTTTAGTTAGGCTCTTAATTACCTCTTTTTTCACGCTGCCGTTTTGTGAACAACAAACTGTTTCTAGTTTAATAATATTAACAATTAACAATAATAATAATAATTATTATTATTATTGTTATTATTATTATTATTATTATTAACTATAGCATTAATACTAATAATAATGATGATGATATTGTTGTTATTATTCACATCTAATTATAGCCACTATTATATAATATTACTTTTAATAATAATAATAATAATAGCATTGTTTTGTTGTTATTAGTACTATAATTATTAAACTATTAAAACCTAACACAGTTGCACTGGGGCAATTATTAAAACACTATGTTATATTAATAATAATAGTCTTCAGTCATTGCATATCATTAACTTTCTTAAATAAAGTGAATTTACAGAGCTCTTCTTTGTCATGTTATAAATAATCCACACTGTGGACATTAAGATGAAACTGCTGCAATGGCATTTCTTGTCAGTGTCAATCCGAGATATTGTTCAAGTCTCCTGGCACAGTGGCTGGCAGATAAGCAAATTTACCTGCCACTTTGCAAAACATACAGCATTGGATGATGGCAGGTTTTAATTTCATCCCCTGCACATCTGCAAAATTGGGATTATTTCATGGACAAAGGTCAGAAGTTGAATGAATTATAGCCCTTTTTTCTTTTCTTTTCTTTTTTTAGTAGTAATGCCACAGCGCTTTGTTGAAGATCCAACAAAAGAGACCGCATTAAAACTGCTACTTTGTTGCAAACATTCCAAACACAGCATAAAAGAGACTAAATGCCAAACATAAGTCTGCTAATGCAAATGCATGTTCCTCTGATGTCACTGTGGAGCACAGAAATTATGACCAAATATATATTTCAATTTGTTTGCTCTAATTTATTACTGTTAAAATGATGCCCATTTAGGCAGTTTGGCAGGTGACTAGGTTTTGGAAATTTATGTTTATTACTCAAGCAAATTTGAGAATACATTTTATTTAGGCCTAATATCCAAAGCAGTTTGATTTAAGAATCTTGTTTAATTAACTTATCTTATTTATGCCGCTTTTGATGCACCTGTCAGAATATATTGAAGTATAACAAAAAACTGATAGCAGTCAGTCACTGTATTTTAGCAAGTTTCTGTAGCTAACGGGCTTTCCATCAGCTGAATGCATATTGCAACTCATTTCCACTGTAGACAGCTTCGTTCACACCCTGTCAGAGAAAAACAGTCCTGATCGCTCTGACCTCTGGGGATTTCACAAACAACTCCGGCCAGTGTTGAGGGAGCAGACGAGGGATCTGTGCTTTAGCGCACATGCAGTGAAAGTCTAATCGAGGTTTAGCTGTGTATGTAAAGCTAAAGATGGCTTTGTCCGGTGTCCTTAGGCTTTGGCTCCGCCGGGAAAATTCTTCTCTTTTCAGCCCTTGTGACTCTGTGTCACAAGTGGGGGATGTAAAGCATTTACATCTCCCCAAAACGTTATGGGCTCCCCGTTTGAGGAGTTCCCAGCAGCACAAGGTTGGAATGTAATGTGAAACATAAATATCTGGATGGAGCAATAGCTCTTCATCTGGATACAGCAAAGCCCAGTCTTCCACCTCCCCAAGAAGATACATATTTGGCAGAGAACTAACAGCATTCAGTTTGTTGCCAGGTCAGTTCAAAGGAAGATGTCTGGTTTTCTAGAAATTATACATTGTGCTGATGGCGTGAACTTGCAGCCTTGAGCGCTGAAGACCAAAGCAAGGTCACAGGTCAAAGTTAGGAGATTACAGAGAACTAAAAAGAGACATGAAGTACTGTAGACATTGTTTAGCTTGAGTAAACAAGCCAGTTGTGCCTCTGTGTCAGATTGCATTAGCATGACATCAGTGGGAGGGTTTGAATAAGTTGGAATCCTCCAGCAGTATTGTAATGGTCTTCAAGAGCAGAAGTAAACATCAAAGCTCTGCTTATATAGTCTGTTTGGTTTGCTTGTGTTGTTCGTTTCGTTTGCCTTCCTTTCAGATTAGAACAAGAACAATTCGGTGCCATTTTACACACTTGATTGCTTTTCCTTTAATAAGAACAAAAAAGGATTTTTTTAAAATTAAATTTATATTAATTTAAAATAAATTAAATAGTTTTTGATTAAATGTTGCAATAATAAAAATGATAATAATTGTGTTATATACTATATAAATTATGATATTGAGATGTAGTATTTTTATATATTATATTATATTATACTATATTATATTTTGTTTGTCCATGACTGTCTTGTTGACGTTTAATGTATTCTTTACCCCCACCTCTCTCTTTCCCAGGAATGACGGACATCGCTGCAGTGTCGCCACATTCATATAGGTCTGATTGAGCGCAGCCGTGAGCTACTCAGTGCGTTGACGCTCAGACAGAATGATCCAGCAGGGTGACTAAGAGGAGGAAGAAGGGGGGAGAGGATGGGTGTGAATGCCTCCAGCTACCCTCACTCGTGCTCCCCTCGATTCGGGGGTAACCCGCAGACCTTCATAGGTAAACTCCCATTTCAATGCTTTTACAGAGATATTTGTTGTTCTTAGTTTAGCAACTGTTGTGATCGATAACAATGGAAAAGCTCTGACAGCCTGAGAGCTATTACATATTTTTTGGCTTTCAGATGGCATATATCAGACCTAAATTCTCTGGATTACATTGCAATATGATGATGATAATTTTTTTTTTCTACTACAAGAAAAGGAAATCTCTTTCAAGTTCATTTTTACTAGAACATAAAATAATTCTATATTATTTTTATGTTAAAAAAACAACAAAAACAAAGAACAATGTTCATGTTCAAAGGCAGTTCAACAGCACAGAGAAATAGAATCTCATTAAATTATTGACTTTACCAGCTGGGACAGTCTTCATATTCTTTCACTGTAACATCTTGTCTGTATTCATTTATTTAAAGGTTTGGAAATTGTATCACAACTGTCAGCAGTTGCTTCATAATTTTTTTTCCTTCAGTATTCCACAGAGTCTGGCTTTAACGGCATCTTCTGATGTGAATATTTTCATGTCTTTGCTGTCTTTGAGATCAGTAAAGTAATGGTGCTTTCAAAATGCTAAGCCATGCATGACAGTGGGCCTACAATGAGAAATGGAACATTGGATTGAGACATAAAGTGTCGTCAGGGAGATATTAGCCATGCTGGGGAGGACATTAGATGACTTCAGAGTTTCTTTTTTTGGCAGGTGAAAATTTAGAGTTTTAAAGGGGGGAAAGTTAAAAGTGCACATTAAGTGGTTTGGGGATACATACTTTCCTTTTTGAAGTTGGAATTGTTTATATAATGTTACGTCATGAAGAGGTGAGGGTGAGTAAACAATGACAGAATTTTCATTTTTGGGTGAAATATCCCTTTAAATATTGCCAGACAATGAATTTATTATTTTTTGACATAACATAGAGACACAATTATAGAGACACAAGGTCAGTCCAGTTGTAGTGTAATTTTTGTACTCTTATTGCATTGTTTACTCTGTCAGTCCAATGTCATTAAAAGTAAAGTGTATTTTAGAATTGTTCTGAAGCATTTGCAAAAAGCAAAGCCATGTGGTGTTGCACTTATTTGGAATAAACTTTAATTATAACGTCAGCAGACCTCACGATGCATATTTTCCTGCTGACAACTTTGAAGGTCTCCAGACTCTTACACAGCATGTTTCTTTTCTGTCACCAGGCGCCTCCTATGCACCACAGGGTTATGGCGGCGAGTCCAAGCTCTACAGCCTAGAACATGGCCCTGAAAAACCTCAGGACAAGAAGAAAAAGAGCTCCAGTTTGGCCACGCTCAAGAGGAGATTCATTAAGCGATGCAAATCCAGTCGGTCTGCCGATCATGCACGACAGATGCGCGAGCTCCTCTCGGGTTGGGACGTGCGTGACGTCAATGCCCTGGTGGAGGAGTATGAGGGCACGGCAGCACTTAAAGAGCTCAGTCTGCAGGCGGGACTGGCCCGGCCCGAGGCTCGTACCCTACAGCGTGATTTAGCCACCCTTTATCAGCACAAGTACTGCACTGATGTGGACCTGATCTTCCAGGATTCCTGCTTCCCAGCACACCGTGCCATTCTGGCCGCCCGCTGCCCGTTCTTCAAGACCCTGCTTTCGTCATCCCCGGGTTACGGGGCTGAGGTGGTGTTAGACGTTGGGACGGCAGGCATGGATGCGCCCATGTTCTCCTCGTTGCTGCATTACCTCTATACAGGTGAGCTGGGCTCGGAGGATGCAAGGTTGCAGAATGTGGATGTGCTGGTCAGACTGAGCGAGGAGTTCGGTACGCCCAACTCCCTAGAAGCCGACATGCGAAACCTCTGTGAGCACATGGCATATTTTGACTCACTGCTGAGCTTCTCCTCGGACTCTGAGCTGGTGGAGGCTTTCGGAGCAGGTGGACCTGCACCTAGTGGTGCGGGAGTTGGAAATGCAGGGATGAACCACAGTTCGCCTGATGAGGAGCTAAGGGCCCATAAGGCTGTGCTCTCAGCGCGCTCGCCCTTCTTCCGCAATCTGCTACAACGACGCATCCGCTCGGGTGAGGAGATCACAGAGCGAACTCTGCAAACCCCTACCCGTATTATCCTTGACGAATCCATTATTCCCAAGAAATACGCCCGTGTGGTCTTGCACTGCATGTACACCGATGCAGTGGACCTTTCGCTGGTGCTGCGTGGGAGCCCTTCCGAAGGCAGTCTGGGTGAAGTTCAGGCGCTGGTGGCTGGAAGAGGATGCATGAGTCGGGCTGAAGAGGCCATGGAGCTTTACCACATCGCTCTCTTCTTGGAGTTCAGCATGCTGGCTCAGGGTAAGTCTTAGCATCTCTTTTATCCGTTTTTGTTTCTAGTTGTTGTCTTACGCTCCCCTTTCATTGCTCCCCCAGCTTTGTTTACTGCCTGATTAATTCACAGTCTGTCAAGGGAAGACCGGAGGAACAGGGTGGGGTTGTTGTAGTTTGTTCGCCTCATGTTGGGAATACTGTTTGTGAAAGATTTCCATATGTGCCCAACAACAAAGCACTGCAACCTCTGCGATTCTCTTAATACCCTCATCCATTTCCTGCCTGTATTAATTTCATTTAGGAAGTTTTAAGGGTTGCAGAATTGGTCCTGTTGTTAGAAGTGTACTTAATGAACAAAGTGACACAAATCTGCTTCAGGGTCGACTTTCTCTGAAGCAGCCCTACATTAAACACTGTTAACTTTCCTTTGTGTATTTGTGGCAGGAGGTAGAAGAATAGGTCACCTCTCTCAAGTTGTGGTTTGTGTACTGGATTCAAATGTCTTTTTCCTACTGTTGATGTGTGCTGCAGGGTACAGCTATTGATTTGTATTTAATGTCCTGAGTCTGTAGTTTCTGAAAATGGCAGTTGATTGAGCCAGTTCTTTTTCTTTTTTTTAAGAAGGTAATATTAATTATTGCTTGGGTTGTGTGATACAGCTAAAGCATGTCTTGATATTTTGAATGCCTTTTAATGATATTTGATATAGGTTTCTCTATTACATTGTTTAAAAGGTTTGTACAGCCATTTGTTAAGTACATTCAATTTTATGCCAGAGGTAAAAGGTGGAAAAAAGGTGGTTTTTTACTATGTGCGTAATTTTTCAGTAGATGAACACAATATTATAAAGTATTAAAGTATTATTATTATAAAATATTTTTATCAATGCTCAAACGTAACACTGTATGTACCAGTGATAAATTATTAATAAAGTTAGACTGAAATATCATAATGTTACCTGCTACGTACAGTATGTATATATGCATGTTAAATTATTTAAAAGCATTCATGTAACAAGTTATCTTAGCAGAGTTTAAATTATATAAACCGTTCAGCACATAATTCAAATAAGGTATTCTTATTAATAATAATAGTAATGGCACCTCTTGTGTTTATTTGCCTCTTTATGATAAATCACTTGTATTCCTCATTTGTAAGTCGTTTGGAATAAAAGCATCTGCTAAATGAATACATTTAAATGTAAAATATCTACCCTCCTGTTCAAACGTTTGAGGTCAGCAATTTTAGTCACTAATTTTAAGAATATTTGATGAGTGAAGACATTTTTAATGTTAAAGGTTTCTATTTAAAATAAATAGTTCCTTTAAATGTCTATCGTTCTAGAGTCCTGTTAAGATGTATCAGTTTATTTTGTGGTTATATGTTACCACAAATATATGGTTTTGATCAAATAAATGTAGCCTTACCAACTCAAAACCTTTGAATGGTGGTATCCACCAATATGACACCAATATGCACCAATATGACAATGCATCTTCTTAATACAAGAGAAGTTCCACTCCAGAACAGTTTTTGAGCATTTATGAATGAATTGAAGTAAAGGAAAATGAGGAGAGATTAGGAATCTACTCAAATTACATGGTCTTTGGGAAGCTTAATGATCAAATACAAAGGCATTAAAATCATTGCGATATTCAGTGTTACTTGAATTTTATTTCGTCATCAAATTCTAATGGCGATATAAAATTAGCCCTACTCACTGGAGGAAGAAATAACTTCTTTGAGTGGTATCTAAAGTAGTTCCTCACAGTAATTTACATCTAATTTATCACTGCAGCCTTTCCAAAACCTGCTGGTGTATCAGTTCTCAAAAAAGGGCTTTTTGTCGGCAGCAGATTTGCAGCCTTGTGTCTTTTTTTCACATTACACATTTATTAGCTTGTACACCCCTTGCCTGTGTGCTTTGTATCATCAGCCCCTATTGTGAATTGGCTAGTTTATCTCTATTTACTGCATAAAGTGATGGGCTTCAGCTGTGCTGTGCTAAGAGATGTTTTTCAGAGAGCCACCCGTCCTTCTGATTACTTCATCTGAATAAAATTATCAAACCCAGCGCTCTTCAGCACAGGTCTGCAGCGTCAGCGTCAGCTGATCCTTATGACCCATTGGTTAGCTGTGGTTTGTAACAGATAGCGATCCGATTCAGTCCTGTCAGCATAGCCCTATGATGAGCTCAGGAGGACTTATTTCCTTCCAGAACATGCTGTGCCACTTGCTACATCAACCCTTGTTTTTTTTTCCCCGCTGACATGAAACATATGGCAATTAAATTCAAATTGCTTGTGCAGCCCTGACTTTGATTTGATTTGTCTTCAATTTTGACAAACTTAACTAACTATTGTCAGAAACCTTGTCAGCTGGTCCTCCTGCTAGTTTTCAACAGCTATTTTTGTATGGTACAATGTAGTTACAATGTGTTGCATGAGATTTTCAACACACAAATCCACATTACTGACATCATTGTATTTGCTTGTTTGTTTTGTTAGGGCTAGTCAGGCACTCTGTCAGTCAAAGAAAGCCCTAGATTGAGTACTCGGCACTCAACACAGGCAATCATTGAGGCCATTTCAGTACATGTGTGTTGATAGCCTCTGGTGGGAGACAAACGTGGCAGTGACCTCTAGGAAATGGAGGCACAGCAGTCATTTAACACCCAGTCAGCAGCCGGCCAGTGGTTGGTACATGGCAAAG